>JAZGTI010014547.1:0-14029 GCA_036877585.1 Botia kubotai
CCATCAGCAATGCAACCCACTTTATTATACAATGAATGATGAATACAAAGCTTTGTGCTCATTTCTTATGATCACACACACACGCATACATGTTGTGTTTCTTTCTGTCTATTTGTGTATTGCATTTGTTTCACCTTGATGAGTCTTGATATGAGGAATCCGCCTTGGTAACGGTTATGAAGCTCTTCCCAGTTGTCCCTTACAAACTTCCATGCAGCCTTGCGGCCCTGTTTGCTGCTTCCAGCTACGCCCCCGATTACAGACACGGTGTCCTGGGGCCGAACCTCCTCCTAAAAATACACAGCTACACTCAGTGTCACTGTTCACACTGCTGGAGAGCTTTTTTCACTCACATGAAACCGCAGTTCTGAATTAGAACGTCACATTTATTTGATCTCTTTTGAAAATTCCAATTAAATTAAATGAGATGAGATGGAATTTCATTGATCCGCAGGCCTGAGGGAAAAATTGGGGCAAAGCATCATTAAACAACGCAAAAGGATGAAAATAAACATGTCCGACAGTAAAAACCGAAAGAACATAACATAAAAAAAGGAAGTAACTACTTTTTTGTTGTGCAATAGGATACTGAGTAAATCAGCTGAGCAACTACAGTGCAAAAAAGATGCACGTACAGGTCAATGCCACTGTAAATATGTACACGTGCTTTGAATTAAAAAAGCTTATGGTTTTATTCTGTCTACAACAGATGCAAGCGATGCATCACGTCAAAAGCAAATCACTCCCATTATAATTCATGAAGCTGTCTACACACTGACAGGTTTAACCGAAATCATTTTCTATACAATTAGAAACAAGACAAACAGTTTATGTGCAGTGATAGCAATATGAGCGTAATAACAAAAATTAGCTAGTCATTTTAATGCTGTTAAACTTATCTGCAATGTATCAAATGAACAGCTAATTGATCGCAATGTCACAAGGCAATGATCTCAAGAACAGGCTGTTATTTGCTTTATTTTTTGCTTTAAAGAAACAAGACCAGGACAAATTCTTGACAATTCCTTTTTTTTGTGAGACTCACCCTTATGCATTTTGCTGTTATCTGTTCAATCATTTCACACTCATGCAAAATGTGTTTCTGGTGCTTTAAAATTCTTCACAAGCTGACCTATTTACTTCGGTGCGGGTGCGGGTGTGTGCATGTGCGTACCGACATGGCGAAGTTAAGCACTCTCTGGATGAGGTCAGGGGCAGGGATGGCTCCCAGCACTCTCTCGATGCGGTTTTTCTCTTCCTGCATGTCTGCTTGCTTATGAAGCTGAGAGGACAATAAATGAGATGGCACATTTAATGACTTCAACTCCAGACAATGCGCAAAGTCTCGGGTCTATTTTTATTCATCCGCAAATTAAAATTCTGTCACCTTTAGCATAGTGTCAAGCGTTGTGCTGTCTCCATGCTTCAGAACTGTTAAGTACACCTAGAAAGACAGAAAAAGTGAAGTGCAGTGAAGATAGAGGAAAGGTGCCATAAGTTTTTAAATTGTACAAAGGAAATGTTCAAAGGAAATGCTTATGTACAAAGGAAATGACTCACTGGACTTCTGAGGTCAGCAGACAGGATCTGTTTACCCTCCACATGCTCTTTGAATCTCCGCCGGGCCTCCTCCAGAGTGCCCTTATGCCCCGCTTTCCCCAGCTTTCCCAGTACCAGACCCCGCAGCAGGGCATCCAGGTGCCCTAAGATAGAGGGATATAGCGATGTGGGGGTGGAATGAGAGGGAGAGAGAGGCAACAAAATTAGTCATTTCTAATCTCTGGTTAAGAACAGCTAAACATTCACTCAGCCTACAGGGACATATAATGAAAAACTGGATTTCCCCTCATTAGAAATGGTCATGACTGACATCACAACAAACAAACAAACAAACATATGATTAGCCCCAGACTGATTATTTTAGCATATTTTAGAACTTAGGGCAAAAACTGAAATAACAAAACTAAACGTACTATACTATAATTGGTAGCTGAAAGCGTAATTAGCCAAAATATTTACTGAACAAACATACACGGGCAGAAATACATATAAATAGTGAATGAGGGGCTTTTCAATTCTGCAGTTTTTTGCAGGCACAGATTCTACGCAGGCCTGCATGTGCCCAATGTTTACACATCACCACCCATCCAGTATTTAGCAATCTGGCAGGGGCATTGTTACTCATTTCACACAAAAGAGCTGATTTAAACGGTGATGTCTTAAAGGTACAGTAGCAGCCTATTTTTAGGGAAAACTAGTGCCATTGCAGTATATGTCCCCTTCAAGAATTCCGGCTGGGTCTCACCTTCTCCAGGCTTGCTATCCCAGCCCAGCTTCATGCCAATAGGGGTGAAGAGATCTCGGATGAACTCCTGGATGTCCTCGTGAAAGTCAGTGTGTGAGAGCAGAGAGGACAGAACACCCAGATTACAGCTCAGGTCACTCCACACCGTGTAGTTTGGCTCATTCACAAACGCTTCCATCACTTTTAACACCTCCACAGTACTGTTCATACCTGCACGGGCCTGAGGGCATAAAAAGGCCAGTGCAGTGTAAGATGGCAAAACACCATTAAAAACAGCAGGTGGTAAATTAAGACAAGGAAAAGAGAAATATAATCGGGAACATTACATTGGTGGCACTGTTTTGTATAGCAAAACCATTTGACCAGATTTCTAGCCTGCCTGACTGAAATATAATTATTACACTATCAATGAATTTAAAAACACAAGCCTACAATTAGCTTTGGTATTAGCTAATCGTATTGGCTGAATCAAGTCATTCAAAACTGAATGTTGCTTAAAAGGCTGTAGTTACCTAAACAGCTACCTTAAATAGGTTTTGCTTTACAAAACCCAAATAAATATTATAAAATATGTATGCTTTAAAATAATAAATTCCTGTTTTCCTATGTAGAGCAAAAAAGCAACAAGTAATGTTCATCTGAGTGAATATAGCATTACTAGCGACAAAAGTGTTTGTCAAACTTTTAAAAAGAACAAACATGATTTATAATTTATAATGTATTAGCCAGACATGGAGACCTTAATTTACATCCTGCAACTTGAGACTCAAGACTAGAATGTACCTGAACCTCAACTCGATTACAAAGCAATGACTTGGAGCCACGTGTGGTGACTCACCAGGGAGAAGAGGTCGTTTTGCAGACCCAGACGGTCCACAGGCAGCAGTGTGAGGTCTCGAATACCAGGCAGCAGACTCTCCAGCATAGCCGAGCTGTACTGGATCCTGTAGAATCCCACTGTACCCGGATTAATCTGCACACCGAACAGCCCAAACGCAGTTTTCACATACAGATAGCAAGCAATTATTATTTAAAGGCATTATATACTTCTTTTGTACCATTTTATTTTATAGTTAAAATTTTTAGTAAAGATTAATTTTTCCACAATTTGACCCCCAAAGACAAAACAGGCTGTTTTCGTTGCCGTTTTGTCGCTTGTAAAATAAACTTTCTGATGATAGCTTTGTGTACTAGCATAGTTTACAATGCTGTTCATCAGGGCAGGCCAAGTTACTAAACAGTAAACAGGTTTAAATAGGTTTGTACAGATTTAATAGGTTTAACGTATCAATATATACAATAAAAGTTCAAAAGAGCAAGGATGTTTTTTCCATGACACGCAACATTTTTTCAAGTTTTTTATGTGCGGAAATACAATCTTTGAGCGCATTCAATCTCCAGACACGTATGAACCCTATTCTAAGTTATGTAGCATAGTGCATTTTTAATCAAGGACGCATCGTTCTGGACATGAAGATGTATCTTCTGGATGAAGATATAACCATAACATAACAACACACACTGCAGTCTGACCTTGAGCCAATGGTCAGGCCCAACGTTGGGGATGGTAACTGTGGTTTCAGGCTGGTCCAACAGAACCTTCATCTTGGTGCAGCTTGGGTCCTCACTGGTGCAGATACTGATGGGAACCATCCAACTGGGGCAGTCCTCACCTAACACACAGAAGGAGAATACTGTGGTTTAACGGAGTGCTATAATTAAAAAAAAGATTATATTTATAATTAGTTAAACACAATCAGTAGTTTGGTACCATTGCGTGGTCCACTAGCACAGAATTTCTTCTGGAAGATTTTCAGAACACGGTCACTACCATGCTGGAGGGGGAAAAAAAATCAAAACCAATTATTCCTAGTACTGATTAAATCTTGCTATTGCCAAGACGACAGTTGCTATTACTAGATGCACCACGAGAGAAGCTCATACACTATCACAGAAAGCTTCTGCAATACTCTGAGGGTAATCGGAATGCTTTTTCCAATTTCAGGAAAACTAAAACATTCCAAGATCTGTGTTTATGGGAAACAGGTTTTCCATAAATGTTACCTGCTCCTGATCCACTACTATAATAGGGAAGCCCATTTGTTTGGTCCAGGAATTCATCACTGCCGCAATAGGTTTTCCACTCGCCTGCTCCAAACATTCCCACAGGTCCTCTGGGATATTGAAAGAGAGAATGAATGCCAGAGTCACACCCTTTATTCCTGACTGCACAACAATTAACAATGTAATTGTAGCACTGGGACCAGATCACACAAATACACAGTCAAAACAAAGGGTAAGTAAATGATGAGAAAACTTTTGGTGGAACTATGCTTTAAAAAAACAAATACTATACACACACCAGATCCCCATTACACTGTACAATCTTTCCCATACATAATTGAAGTTGCTTCCTTGTCCTCATTTGTAAGTCGCTTTGGATAAAAGCGTCAGCTAAATGACTAAATGTAAATGTCTAAATGTACATAAGTCACTGATTCTAAGAGACACTGGGGTTTGTTTTGTGTTTAAAATAAGAATCCATTCCTACATGGGCCATGTTTAATCTGTAAGAAACAACATACCAGTGGATGCATTTTTGTGCTGAAACTTCAAAAGATAGGCATTCATTCCCTTTCTGAAATCCTGGAGAACGAGAAGCACAAGTTATTCAAAACCAAAGCTCTGACAATGAAAAAGAGCCTAAGAGTCCAAAAAAGGGTGGAACTGTGGTCACACCAATTCACGAAAATCATCGAGATTATCACACTCCAAAAGATTTAATAAAGCCATACAGATTTCATAAAGCTGTTCAGACACCATCGCAGTAGATGTGCAAAATGTCTTTTCGCATTAACACCTTTCTTGACAGTTTTAGTACATTTACAGCACGAGTGTCGTGCCACGGCTGGCCAGAGGTGTGACCTCTCACCTCATTGCCGATGTAGTTGTGTAGCATGCGAATGACAGAGGCCCCTTTGCTGTACGATATGGCATCGAATATTTCGTCCACTTCTGAAGGGTGCCCAACATCAACCTGCCATTCCAAACACACACACGTTCTGAAACATGACTCGAGATCAATATATCATCAGGCTAAATCTGGGCCTGGAATTTAAACACTGTCATTTATACGGCTGAGTAGGCAAACAGACTGACAAACAAACTGCAAATCAAAACTTCCTGCCGTCCATACGAACACTTAAAGAGCAACAAATAGCACAAAGATGGGAAAAAACATACAGTGGGAGAGCTGAGGGGGAGTATGGGGAGAGATAAACTTATGTAATGCGGACCTCAATAGGGTGGCTGTTATCCAGCGCATCCAGGTCCAGAGCCCTGGTGTAATCTGCAGACACAAATTGGGTCCAGATGTCATACTCAGGGAAACAGTGGTCCACACAGAGGTACTCGATCCAGGATGCAAAGCCTTCGTTAAGCCACAGATGTGTCCACCATTCCTGAGGCGAGATACACTCTGTCAGCACTTCAAATAACACAGTAACTGATGGAAAATATAATGCGTACATGTGATATATTAATGCTAATATGAGATAGACACAAACTTGCTGAACCCATATTTAAAAGGAATTTATATAAACAATTATACTTGGTGTACTTAACAATTAGGATACTTGTGATTCCCAAAAAAACATTTATGTGGCTTGCAGGCGAGTTTTACTCCATTTAAGTGCTCCTTCCAAAGGGCACTATAAATAAATATTTTACAGCACCACAAAACTTGAAAAAATTACACCATTCAAATTTCCACGACTTTTTCGTAACTTTTTACGATCTTGCTAATTTCATGACTTTTCCAAGCCTGGAAACCAAAATATTAATTTGTTTCCAGGAATTTCTTTTCAAGGTGGGAGCTCTGATGTCATCATTGTTGAACAGCTGACACTCAATGCTCAGTCTTAACCCAGCAAAACTGGAGCAATACCTGAGGGAACACACTCACCATGGTAACCAGGTTCCCAAACCACTGATGGGCCAGCTCATGGCCGACTACCAGAGCGACCCACTGCCGTGACGACGCACAAGAGTTCTTTGGGTCAATCAGCAGAGCAGTCTCCCTACAGGACAGCAGACAGATGTTTTTGAAACAGGAAATGCATCTCATATTACTGAGGTATGCTGATTCATTAACATGCTACTTAGACAGATTCATTATTAATGAATCTACCCTGAATTACTGTTGAAGAAACAAAGGGTTCTGATTTCATCAAGATTTATACGTCTCAGGATTGCTATATAATCGTTCATTTAAAAAAATTCACCTGTAAGTTACAAGGCCCCAGTTTTCCATGGCACCTAAAGAACATAACAGTGCCAAGTTATAAAAGAAACTGGCAAAGCCTATTGGAAGAATGTAAAATTTATAAGAACACAGTAATACAAACCAGCAGCAAAATCAGCAATAGCAATTAGATCAATTTTAGGCAATGGATAAGGAACACTGAAATAATCTTTGTAGAAGGGAAGGGTCTTTGTAGCAACCTACAAAAAAAAAGGAAAGCGTTTCTTTTAGTTTGTCATAGGTTAACACTTTCCAAACTAAAGTTTAATCGCAAGTACAGTCAACTTTAAAGATCACTCTCAGAATATATAGTCTGAAACCTCCAGTGCAAATTTCCCTTGCTCTGCCTTTCCAACTGGCGTATAGACACGGACCAACACGCCATCCGACGACTGACTTTCCACAAAGTCATACTCGCCAATGACAAACGCCACCAGGTAGGTTGACATGATGGGTGTAGTGGCGAACTTCACCTCCACCAGACTTTGTTCCTCTGGATATGGCTTTCGATCAACAACATTCTGCCCAGACAGAAAATACAAAATTAACATATTTAAAATAAAGTTCTTCTGTATCATAGTACATTTAGAGTTCACGGGTACATGAAGAGCTGCCCAGTTAGTTACACAACTATTTCACAGGTTCCGCCACTGGTTCTGCACCTTCCGACATCAACTTACTTTGCCTGCTGTGGGTGAGTGAGCAGCACCTTGTGGTACCAACACTTTCTTGGACTAGGACCCAAAATGTAGGATTTAAAGGGGTTATATCATACTGTTTGTGTCATATTTGAGTTCATAAAGATTTTCCATCCTCTCATTAAAAAACAAACAGCCCATTTTTTGCTGCTGTGCTTTTAAGGAATGCCTCCTTTGCATGTGAAAAGGGTAAACAATCTGGGACAAAAATAACCTTCAGTCGTTTCGAACACAGAGATCCCTCAAAAAGATATGCTGATTGGTAAGTGTAACACGCAGCCATGAAAAGCATGTACTGTGGTTTGGTAAACCATAACTTCAAGTTAATGTTAGTTCCTCTGTATTTAGAAGTAACAGCATCTAACCTGGTTTCTCCTTATTACCTCACCCTAACTAGTCAGTCCAGGTCTTTGAATGCCGATAGGTGTCGATGTCATGTGGCTGGTGATCATCACAGTTGTGCAAAGAAAGAAAAAATCAGTTTGCAGTCCAGTTTTATTAAATGACTCTTTTTGGACCGGGGAGGAAGCTTTGAAGTTGCGAGTTTGGAAAGTTACAACATGTTTAATACATTTAGCTGATCTTAAAATACCAGGGAAAATGTCATTTCTCATGACATGCCTTCTTTAAACAATTATCATTACAGTATAAAATAAACCGTTTCAGTTCTCTTTTAAATTCTATATTTGGGCTTTTTCCTCTTTGTTAGACAGGCATAGCGTAGAGCGACAGGAAGTGATTGGGGAGAAAGTGGAGGAAATGGGATCAGAGGTCAGACTCATATCTGCATCAAGGGTCAGGACATGAGCGTGCACATTGGTTGGGGGAGGCACAATGCCTCTGAGTCTGTGTTACATAATAAAACCTGTCTAACAGTGATGTGAATCAAGCCGTTTAGGGACATATGCTTCCGGAGGGAAGGATTAAAAAAAGAATATGACACATACCATATTTGACAAAGCTACTCTGTCCTTAGGGACGATGAGGGTGATATCAAAAGTAGCTTTGATAGCTGGTTCATCCCAGCAAGGGAAAGCTCGGCGTGCGTCTGTGGCCTGGAGTGAGTGACAGAGAGAGAAATAGGGAAAAAGAGAGAGACAGAGACAGAGAGAGTGACAGATGGAGTGAGAATGAAGGAACTCGGGGTCAGTGTGGGCTGCAGTCAAATGATTCAACCATATGCAGGGAAATTACACAACATTTAAAACATACAAAACTCTGCATACAAGAACATGAAAATAAAACTCACACTAATCTTGATCATCTTTCACCTTCTCCCTGATTTTCTTTATTCCTATATAGTATCATCTACTAACTATTATGTTCCAGGCCTCATCAGAAACCGAGGCTAAAATATTAGGGCTGCACAATATCGAAATATTGCAAATCACAACATGCATAAGGCAACGGCTTGCAATACCAAATTCTTCTTCAATGCTGTGCAGCCCTATAAAATGGGGGGAACCTTCTCTCTCTCTCTCTTTGATCCTTCGTGGTAGAACAAGCTTCTAACCTTCATCTGATCTGCTCATGATAACCCTTCAGGATACAGCTGCAGATAAACCTGTCCAACCAACACTCTGTTAATCCCTAACTGTAAATAAAGTCACTTCCTATTAACAAAAATACATCTCCTTATCTTCTTTATCTAGCTTTTGTACCCCCCATATTAAATTTTACTGAAACTCACTATTGCTGAACTGCCGATCTCAATAACTCCTATATGATAAATTGCTCGTTATTCCCATTTGTGGGTTGTTTTCAATAAAAGCATCAGCTAAACGTAAATGTATCTTTGCCAAGAGACACAAGCGAGCGCCAGAGCGCAAAAAGCGAGAGGGGGAAGTGACGAATACAAGACAAAAGCAAACACTGGCAAAGAACGTGACTGAGCAAATAAATGAGGGAACGATTTGCTCTGATTCGAGTTTACCTCAAACTGTGTGACAGCAGCGTAACGGATTTCTCCAGAAGGAGTCGTATATTTACTCCTATAAAAGCCTTTCATTTTGTCATTCAACTCTCCGACAAAGTCTATTTTCAAGGATCCTGACCCTGTAAAACAAGAATCAGAAATATAGAGAGAGGGCCAGAGCAAGAAGGACCCATTGATGCATTAACAGGAAGTTGATAAAGCCGACTATAACAAGCTGACTATAGCAACTAACTACACTGTGATTGTTTGCTTGACAGCTGCCATGCTTTTATCTCAAGCCACACAGTGTATTTAGTTTTATCTCAGGTCACACAATTCTTTACCTTTCTGCAGAGTGCTTGGGAAACATAGGGTCACCTTCTCATCTTCATTTTGATAGTTAAATCCAGTAGCATTAATTTCTAAATGGATGGGGAGAAAACGAGCACAGTTAATCCTAATGATCAAAACCCACTACAAAGCATTTAATGCAGGTTGAACCAGCAATCAGGCAAATGTCAAGTAAGTAAATCTCTGAATCGCGGGTTAGAGAACAACCCGAGATTCTCACTCACCTTCTCCCCCTTCAGGCACAAATGAAGCAGTAATTATGTCTATATCAGCACAGTTCATCACAATCTGGTTTGTCCCTTGTGTAACCTGCAAAGAACAATGACATACTGGTCTGTTTTTATCATGTATATAGGTTCTGGTAGAGCGTTAGCAGCACAAAGGTTGTGGGTTCGATTTCCAGGGAACACACGTAGTGATAAAAAAAAAGTTTTAAATAAAAAAAGGCAAAGTTGCTTTGGATAAAAGTGCCCAATGTAAAAGTAATAGAGGTTCAATAGTTTTGTGACCTACAGAATCATTTTTTTTTTCTAGTTGCCTTGTAAAAAAAACTCATTTTGCATGCTTTGTTTGACACTTTATCAGATAACACTCACATAAAAGGAATGGTCCCACTTCACCTACATACAATAGAGAACAATATGTCAAGAAGATTTTAGTGTTGTAAAGTGTAAAAACTAAACCAGCAAGTACTTATGAGGCTACACATACACAGTCACATTACAACGATACAATGATGTGGGTGGAGTTCATGCAGAAGACACTGTAAGTGATTGTGTATTTGGATCATCAAGTTTTGTTGATGTTCCATTATTGATAATCTAATAGCAACAAATAACATTTATGCATTTGGCAGATGCTTCTCTCCAAAGAGATTTAAAGTGTATTCATGAAAGTGTATGCATGCATTTTATCAGAACACATGTTCTCTGGGAATCGAACCAATGACTTTGGTGTTGCTAGCGCCAACAATGTACAGATGCTGTGAAGTGTACAGCAAATGCCTCTATGCCACAGCCCCGGTAATCTCTGTACATATGAATGCAACATTTTTATTTACTCTTCTAGTACTAAAGCTGGAGATTTCCAATAGCAAAGTAAAGGTTACAGCAAATATAACATACATGAAAACGACCGTGCTCTGTGCTCAAGGCTTTGCCGAGGCTCCTGCTGCTACTGCTGTGAAAATCTGACGCGTATATGTATAATCAGATTATGAATAAAACGAACAACGGTTCGTGCGGCCTCTTGTCTTGCAATAGACTGTATAAGAGTGCATTAAGTGCATAGAGCCAGAGTGAAACTTTCAGAGTACGATCAATAGCTTTCAAAGTCTTCTCCGTCATTCTCCGTAAGCTGCTTTTTAAAGCCAAATACAATATAGATTCTAGCATCCCAGAATTAGTAAAAGCACCGGTTAATTAATCCTAAACTGGTCTATTAACACACTTTATTAGTGGTTAATTTTATTTTAGATAACCATATATCTGTGTTACACCCGTGTTGTATGCCTGTGAATCTACCAGGGTAAAGCTGTAGACAATACTATGTGATACGCAGCCACTGGCAGTGTAAATGCTGTTTATAACAGCCTGACCAGCAATGATGGTCATAAAGTGTATGGCATTGTGGGGGATGTAGTTAATCACATGCTCCAATAAGTCTTGGCATTTAGACAGCATCAAAAGCGAGGCGACTTTCACAACAGCTCTGTTAGTATGGGGTACCAAATGAATTAACACATGAAGCTGCTGGTCTATAAAAAGGCTACACAAACAATCTTGCGTAAAGGACACCGATAGAGGCTGGACCTCAATATCATCACATCTGCCCTCATTAGCCACTACTGCTTTTCTCGTCTTTCTTGTTTACTTCACCAACAATAGAAATGTAACGCACCCCAGAAGTACGTTGAGAATGTATAGATAACAGCACTACTGTGTAAAACAAAGCACAACATGGCAACTGTTGCAGATGTATACACACCTGAGAACTGATCACATGGCCTAAACGAAACAAAAATAACTCCTATCTGGTATTACATTTAAGACAAAGAAATCTGAGACGATTTTGATCCATTGACATGCTGCCTCAATCATAATGATGTAATGATGAAATGAGGTAAGAAAATGTACAACACAAATGTAAAAATTAAGAGTACAGAAATTTCATGAGGTAGATATTTTGAGGTTTTAGCTCAGCAACAAAGTCCACACTGAGTCTGAGTGCTTCCTCGGGCATTAAACTGTGATTATAGTAAGCTATAAAGTATCATCTAACCTGTCAGACGGGCTCAGAGTGACTCAGGAGCTTGTAGACACAGCACTGATTCGCTGTCTCGATTATGCATGTGAAAACTATGACCTCGATTGAGGTTAAAACTGCGACATTTCTGAGTATTTAGACGCGAACTCTAAACTTGGTTTATGACAGCAGCTCTGCGGGCTAGCCATGGTTAGCAGTGTGGCGCTAGTTAGCGGTTTAGCTTGCGGGGCAACAAACTGCTTATTTGTCTTTACTAGGACAGCCAGACTTCAGAGTGCACCAGGTTTAGGAATTTCCACCTTAAATAACCAAATTTAAACCTGTTGAAACTCGTAAAGGTTAGGGAAGTCTTGTGTAAAGCCGCTATTTTGGATCCCGAGCAGGTAACTCAAGATTAGCGACATCATAATCAGCAGTTATAAAAATACAAACTGAGAAACTTCACATGGAATGACATTGGGACCCGATCCAGAGGGGGTGGCAGAGGAACTGCATGGCATAAGGTTCATTTTTACCTCCACGGCTGCCTCCAGTTTGCCCTCGAAGGTGAAGTCGATGAGGTCGGGCTTGAGGCGCAGCCCGTAGTTGACGGGGTAGACGTCAGTGGGCAACCGCACGAAGGGCCTCCGCTCGGGCATGCTGATTAATGTCGATACGCTAGGAACCGAACTAAAACTGCGGACTGGAAGTATGCTGGTTCGTAGAGTCAGATACACGAGCTTCGGTACTGTAGTCGGATTGCGGGGTAGGGCTAGCCGTATGAGTGACAGAGACACCCGACAACTCATAAAAAACAACATACAAGCCGTTGGAGATGGTCCTCGCTGCGGCCCGCCCCTCTCAGTGACGGAAGGAGCAGAAGAAATCGCCCCTGGACGGGAAAAAGGCTTCACGAGACGTGTGTAATATGTTTTTAATCTGTAGGGGGCGCGCCACGGCCCAAGGCGACCTAATTATAACGCAGAGCGATTAAAATACCTGGCAATTTTTGAAATAAACATAAAATAAACACACTCTGCCATACCTTTAAACACGACTTTAATTTAGCTTTCTACATAATTGTAGTTATCTAAGAAAAGTATTTTCTGATACTTAAAGTGAATATTTAAAGTGTACGTCTAAAGCAAATCAATATTTACTGCTGTTTTACATTACATTACAGCATAGTGGTAGGGAAGGGAGCTTGACAGTTGTAAAAAAAAGAGCAACATCTCATTCAAACACATGAGCATCTTATATGAACCTCTTATACAAACCTCATGCGATCTCTGCTTAACCTATGTGAATGTTCCTCCTACAAATGTAAAAAAGGAAACTTAAAAAGGAACACTACAATTTGGCGTTATGCAACCTCGGCTCAGCATGCCTATAATGTTGGGGGAAAATATTTTTTAAATAAATTAGGCCCCTAGAGTTACATTAAGGACGGCAATAATTAGGGTGTGAAACCGGCGCCTCTGTCCGGTCATGTAATGAAGTCACTGGACATGAACAAAAGTATCACATATTTTCCAGAGAGAGGCAGTACAACCACACATTTAATAAAATCACAGAGTAATTTTAACGCGTAGGATTTTAACACATGCGTCATTTCTGAAAAGGTGCAAGGGTTTAAGGACTGCAAATAAAAAAAACAGACCATACAAATATTCACACTTAAAATAAAACGTTCACGAGTTCGCACTAACATGCAATCGCAAATGATCACTGATGCGTATTTGGCGTGCTGTCCAGGGGGAGGGCTCCGAGCTCGGAATTTGGCCCGAACCCAGAGTACTCCCCCTGTCCTTGACTTAGGTAGATACCAGCTAAGAGTGAGGTGATGGGGTGGCGGAAGGATGCTGCGAGACTGTCATGTGACGGAGGTGAGGGACGGCTATATATATGCGTCGTTGCGTGCTGATTGGTTGGATTACATGACCGTGCTCCTCCCGAACTTAGTTAATAAAACTTCGTTAAGATAACTGATCATATATATGTTAAATATTTTATATATTATTTTATTTTATATAATACATATATACACACATAAACCTGTTAGAGAGGTACACACACAAAAGACTGAGTCTCGTTGTATTGCTCAGGCTGCACCACAGCGTCTATTCACAGGCGCGATCCCACTACTGATCGGCACGGGGGCTTTGACCTGCTCCGTTTCCGACCTGGGCCGGTTCACCCCTCCTTAGACGACC
>JAZGTI010014548.1:0-14028 GCA_036877585.1 Botia kubotai
CACTCCTCACAACACCACCTGCCCTGGGGTGGTGACCTCACACTGGGTGCCCACGGTACCCTCCCTCTAAACACATCCCGCACCCGAATCCACGTGCCAAGCTCTCCTTCCACCCCCAACCCTTACCCTCTACCCCAGTCACAGTACAACCCCACCTTCGACTCGATGAGTAAGCCGCCCCGCCGGGTGATGTCTCAAGACCAGCTTCTGGCGCTGGGGGAGGGAAACGCTCTCTCGCGCCTCTCTAAGAACCAGCAGCATCACTATTACAAACACATGACCACCAGCAAGAGCTCCAACACGCAGACTTTTCGCAAGTCTCACGAACGCCTCCTGGTGTCACCGGATCACCTGGAGGAGAGAATTAGGGGTAGCGGGATGGTAACCTCCATGTCAAGTCTCACCCACCATCAGAAAGCGCATTCCCAGCAGAACGTGTGCGTGACACCCTCGCTCGACCGCCATCACATGATCAAAATGAATTCGCACCCGACCTCCGGCCGCGAACAAGACCACACGGCCGCCATGTCGTCTGGTCATGGGGGCGGAGCTGTGGGTTGGGGGGAGGGTCACGGTTCCAGGGGAGGACCGGGAACTATGGGCCACAGCGCACGCCGGATGGCCTTCGCCTCGAAACGCCAGAACACCATCGAACAGCTACACTTCCTTCCTGGAGGAGGGGCTGCAGGGGGAGGCGGTCAGGGGCTAAGAACAGGGAGCAAGAATGAAGTGACTGTGTGAGAAATGAAGGAAGGATGACTATAGAGATGATGGACAGATGAGCTGAAAAGAAGGGAAGACAGTGCAGTATAAATACAACTTTTAAGTGGAGCCAGAAATGAAGAAGGAAAATGAGGAAGAGAAAGAAGACTTTGAGATGAGGGTGCAGGCAATGAGGCCTGTGAGAAGGAATACATCATGTATTGCTAAGCCTTGAACTAGAGAAGGAAACAGAGGATATGATGCTATACCATTAATTATTCTGTGTGTCTCTAAATTGCCAAATTCTTAATAAATACAAATGTGAAGTGGGGGCCAAGATGTTTTGACAGCACCACTTAAAAATGTTCTGATAAGAAACAAGCCTACAGTTAATAATTAGAATAGGGAAAGTTTTTCTAGTTAAAACATTCCAGCTAGTTATCTTAATGTGTAAGTCAATCGGCTTCCAGTTGAATGAGCTTTTCTGTTCATTTGAATGATTGCAATTAGCAGACAGACTCGTGCCTCAGAGTTCACTGAAAGTTTGAAGATGTCTGGTTTGTGACATCACACACAGAGTCATTCAACTGGAGATGTGTCTCAGTTATATAAGAGAACAATGAGAAATACTGGAGGAAACTGAGAAGGTTTATCTGAAGGAGACTTAAGACTGGATCATTCTCACCACAGATGACTTGAGAATGGAAAGTGACTTCAGGAGTGTTGTGCACAGTGGGGAGTTTGTCATCCAGTGACATCTTTAGCAGAACTACTGGCAGTCCATTGCGCAGCAGAAAGCAGGAAAATGAAAAGACTCTTTAATCTGCACCGTTAATATACGTGCAATTGTCATCAGCCATATTAGAAGCTTATTCATGTAAAGTAAAAGGAAAACATTTTCACTGGGCGATGAGAGTTGATGTATTAAACTAATGATGAGACATTTTTAGCCTCTACACACAGTATGTTGTAAATGGTTTTGTTTTGCATTGTGGATAAAATTCTGGCTGTTTTATATCTTTGAAAGGCTGTTAAATCATATAACTGATTGATGGGGAAAATCAGGTTATATGACGTGTACTAAAAATCACAATCAGAGAAAATCTGGAATTTGAAAACTGATTTTACTAAGTAATCTCAGCCTTTATCTTTAAAACTGATAGTTCAAATCAGAAGTCCCACCTCTTTTTAGCGTGTTTGACCAATCAAAGGACAGCTTGGTGTGACAGCCTCAAACCTTCAGGAGCTGTTAAGGTTGTTCTGTTATTTACAAGCGTTTAAGAGCAGAGATTTAATTACTGGCCTGCAGTAAATAAGAAAACAGTCTCCAAACTTTTACATTTGCATCAAGCTGTTTGCTGTGTAAGGCTGATTATATAATGGACAATTTAATCCAAGGGCTATTCTGAAACAAACTCATGTGTGTCTGTGCTTCCTTGTTCTGATGGCTTTTTATCTTTCTCCTGTGTTAATACGGGACTCGGCTGTGCAGAACATAAAGGTTACGTGCCAATATGTGTATAAAACAGAAAATTCTGAAACGCTTCAATTTAACACTACGATGCATTATTATCTAACCGATGAATTAGGATTTAGAAGGTGTCTTGTTAACTATATTATATTATACAAAACTGTCTTTTTTTGTTCACAGTTTCTGTGTGTTCTTCTGCTGTCTACACATCAAATGGACAGCCTTGTACTGGAATGTGTGGAAATGACCAGACTGTATGATTACCAGTCTCTTCTTTAGTACTTCAGATCAGTCTGCAATGTATCAACTTTTATAAACTTTAACTAAAGTTAAATCTGTTGAAAAAGAAGAAAAAAAGAAAAATATTGACACCAAGCCCGAATGTTTCAATATGTACACATACCAATTTATGTGCATATATACAGTATATATAATCATCAATATTATTCATATTCTTTATTATTATTATTACCTTTTAATTTACATTTTTGCTCTGTGTTTTTAGAAATCGCTTTTAATTTTGTTTTCTCTGTATTTTATTTTGACTTTCTCGTGGATTTTATCCTGTCGACAAAAGCAGATGCAATCGTAGTGAAAAGACAAAACGCACGATGATGTCAAAGCCAGTGTTGATGATGTCATATTGCTGACTTCTGATGTCTAGGCATGTGTGTGTGTCAGGTTTGTGCATCTGTTTTTGTGTACTCGTGTGTCTGTTTTGGAACACTTTTATCTCACATTTATTCAAGCTCACATTTATCTGACCTTGGATTTATTTCAAGTGATAGAATGTGCACTTTAGAAAACCTGAGGGATAATAAACCTCAAATATGATTTTATTTTATACAGTTGGTGTCTCTCTGAATGCAAAAAATAAAATGTTTTCATTTTCATTGCTGCATTCACCAACGTTATGGGGAACAGACCTTGTGGGAATACATCAGAGTATGTATTAGACATACATCAGCGTATTATTTTCAGTCATTTTGTGAAGATATGTTTTTTGCTATAGAATACACAAAACCTGTTGTAATTTTTTTATTTTCTGGGCAAAATAAACTACTTACAGTAGATAGCTTTATTTATTATTTTTAAGTAGAATTCTTGCCACTATGAGACTAAGAGAAATGTATTAAAATGTGTTAAGATTGATACACAACCGTTATTTTACACAAACACTGTTTGGAAACGTGGAGAGAGAGAGAGAGAGAGAGAGAGAGCATGTAATGATGTATTTTGATGTTGAAAGTTGTTTCCCTACATTTGCATTACATTCCTCAGGTCTACAATTATAACAGTTTCATTTCTTCCTTGTTTTGTTGAAACATTTAAACAACATTAAATAATGTTATTTCTCAAACCTTCTACAATGTATTTGTGATTCTTTTTTTTATAAAGGGTTAATGTCACTTAAAACAAGACAGTAGCATTAAGCTCTTCTCGTGTTTCAATCGTCTTCAATGTGCAAGGGTTCCTGCGGGACACCGGCGAGGCATCACCGGCACTCGCCATTTTGAGGGGCAGGGTGGGCGAGGACCCTCTGTTCGGGGAGGGTGGGGGGAGACGGCGGCGTGTTGATAAAATGGCTCCAGAAAGTGCAGCGTCTGCATGCTGTGATGCATCGCTGTGTCGACCTCTTCTTACAGTCGTTGTCTCACACGGTGCAATAACAGCTGTTGTGATGAGATGTTTACTAACAGTGGTCAAATAACTTCAGCGTGACGGCTTTTGAGTTTCTCTTAAATCAGCGCAATATGTAAGAGCGCTTGTTTTGTCATGTGAGCTCATATACGCGCAGATTTCACAAATATCACAGCCTACCTATCCATGTAAAGTACAACGTTTGGGGGATGTCTTTATTCGGATACGTATGATATTATCCCGTGATCCTGCCCTAACACACTCCTATGTAAGCAGGAATAAACCCGTGATTAAAGCGAGAGCTTTTCTCTGCCCGTTTTTAATCACTAAGCTCAAAAATGCCGGACGCTTTACCGTGTAACACCACCCGGAAGTTGTATGACTGGCCGGAAACGACCACTGTGAGGCGAACAGAAGTACCCGGGGGAAGACGGGGGCACTAAAATTGACACAGGGCGGAAAATATTCGGCCGATGGTAATCCGCTGAAAAAACAGGCGCAAAACGGACTGGAATTAAAGTTTTGAACGAAATCCCACGACGGTAACGACACGGTGAGGGGCCGGGCGTTCGCGAGCTCGGCCAGCGGAAATCGGGGGTTTGTTGAGCGGCTCGAGAGCGATGGAGAGGCCTGCGAGAGTGTTTTTCCACGGGATGGGGAGAAATGACCTGCTAACCTGAAATCGGAAACCGCCTTTGTGCACATTTACGCTTTCGGCGCCTTTTCCCGGCATCGGTAATTTTCACGCTTTGCTCTCGAACGGCACTTTCTTCGTTCACGTGCAGGTGCGACGCGCAGACGCTTGAATTGATTTTGTGGCGCTGCGAACGCGCACGGCGTCTTTATTTAGCTAGCGCACAGGCTAACACAGTGAAGTGGGCTGACGGTCCGAATTCCTCTGACGGACTGTCTGCACCCACAGTTTCATTCGTGTTGATGTTCTTGTGGTTTTGTCATTTAGTTGACCACTACGCAGCAAGTAACGTGCATGCATTTACACTAGATTAGGGTTGATTGTTATCGAGTTGTGCGCAAGGCTAACGAGTCTCATTTTGTTTCATTTCCAAACTTTTCGGTGTGCCGTAGAGGGATGTGATGAAACGGGGAATTGGGCTCTTCCCTCTCCCTCATCCCCCTGCAGAGTCAACACAACAACAAGCGGCGCGTTTCATTCAAGCTGCAAAACAGTGGTAAGTGTATTTGCAATTATTTACAGTAACTGTGTAAATATCTTGGCTGGGTTTGTAAAGTTGATGTTGGAGCCATTGAAATAATGACAAGAGCTCATTGTGTCGACTTTTGATTTTCTTAGCTCGGATTTATGCACAATTGTGTCGTGAGTTTTTTTGTTAAATAGTCGTGCATGTCAGGTTAATTACAAGCTTTTTGTTTAATGCTTGTAATTTAGCTGTTTTTAAGTAGTTAAACTAAGTTGACACTTATGGTAACGAGTTAGAAGTTTGTGAGAGTGTAAGAATATTTGCAGTGTTTAACTGCTGTAGCTCAGTGCTTTGCTTGATTGTTTATTTTGAATGAAATTGAGTAAAGAAATGACATATTGTTGCTTGAAAGCCATATGTTATTTTTGCTTGGTATTTAATTGTGTATATGCTAAACACGTATAATGATAAGGTGCATAGAGCTTAATTTTACCTGAAGTTGCTATCATTGATTAGCTTGATGTATTTGTTTATTTACTTAACGTGTAAATGTGAAATAATGAGTTGACAGGTCACACATTGTTTTTTTTGTTTTTTTTATAATTCATTTGTGGTATACATACAATTATGTTCTGCATGGTTCTAATTTTAGAAATGCACAAGTCATCATTGCTCTAGCTGGAGTTAATAGCCTCAGACTAATTTTAGAACTCAGAAATAAAGGATTTATGGTTCAGGTAATCTGCCAGTATTGCTTTACAGTATTTAAAGTCAGCATTGCTCCTTCCAGCTATTATTATTTCTGTGTTTTTGTCAAAATTATTTTTTCACCGTTTGATTGTCAGATTTGCTGCTTCTGATTATGTATGTTATGCATGTTTTACATGGATAATGAATTTGCTATTATCGATTTTGCCTTGATTGATTGATTTATTTAACATGCTATTGCAAAACAATGAGTTAATGACAGTTAATGTATTTATATTTTATTGCTTGGTTAGTTAGTCAGTTATGGTATGTTATATATAAAAAATGCAAAGTTGCAGTATTGAGAAATGCATACTGCAACATGCATACTGCAAAATGCAATCTATTTTGTGCATGTGTGTCACAACAAAGCTGGTTTATTTGGCAACAAAAAGGCACAGGTTAATAGCCTCATACTACTGTAAATAAAACTCAAACTACTGAAAAGTCAAGGATTAGTTTGAGTTCTGCTTTAGTGTTTGGTTCGCTTCTTTTTCCTATAATTTTTATATATGATTTTATGTGTTGTTTGTTGATGTCAGCTTTCCTCCTCTTAATTTCTGTTTGCTACTTTCTGCCTGTACATTTCAGCATCTATGTAATTTCTGCTGTTTTCCGTTATTATTGTTAATATGATAACTGTTATGCTAGTTGTTTTTGTTGTTGGTTTATTTTATATATACTGTTGTTTTTTTATATATAGTTTGTTTATCTATGTTAGCATGATTTCAGTTGTTTAATGTCAGCTTTCCTTTTTCTCCTAATTGCTACTACACACGTTTTATTTATTGTTTGCTATCGTTTCAGTATTTAATGTCATTTCTGTGAAGTATTGTAACTGTTACAATAGCTTTTTATTGTTGATTTATTTTCACATGACAGTGTTTAATGTCAACATTTCTGTTTTTATCATAATATTTGATTGTGTGTCAGCTTCTTTGTTAAAGTTTCAGTTGTTTTGTTTGTACAGTGTTTTGTTATTGTTTTGTTTATGCGTTGATTTATAAGATAACCGTGTTTCACTTCTGTTTCTCAGGACTGACAAGGTGTCGTTGACAGACAGGAGGAACTACGTGGTCGTAACACTGTGCTGTGTTCGTGCTCTCCCGGCTGAGGTGGACAATCTGACCTTTCACCTTTTCACTCCAGTTTAAATTGTTGAAGCTGGTCGCTCACCAGACTTTCCTCATCAAATGAACACAAGGACGTCACGTATTGGGACCATCTCAATCAGAGTTTTTTAAATACGTGAAAGACATTCCCTTACTCCGCTTTAAACAGCTTTTAACACTAAATGATTTGCATTTTAGTTAGAAACATTTTGTGAAGCAGATTTCACATGGTATTGATAGTTTTTACTGTTTTAACTGTAGATGTACTACTTTTGAAAGACTACCGCAGATTTGTTTATTGCATGATATTGTGAATCATCTTTTGCTTTTATGTTACGTATTTATAGTTTTATTATTTAATCCAAGACTTCCAGAGTTTTAACACATGTAGTTACTCACTGTTATAGCCAAAACTCTGTTTTTCTGGGATGGAAAGTAACAACATCAGATAAATTACTAATGTACAGGCATTTCTGTTAAAAACCTAAACTGTTAGACATTTCTCCGCACAGCCTTTAGATTGGGTAGCATTGTTCACTTTACTGAAGTAACAAAGAAACAAGACAAAAATCCTCCTAACACCCCTCAACAGTGAGAGGGAGATGTTCCAGTTTGGAAAGTACCCTATGGACATTTTAGAAATGCTCAGTGGACACCAAGCTCACCAGTTCAAAGGGCTGGGGCTGGAAAGACAACTGCAGCACCAACAGCAGGTCCAACTTCAGCACCAACAGCAGCTTCAACATCAACAGCAACAGCAGAGTGAGGCCTCTGGGAGCCTGCTGTCTGGGCTTGGTCTTGGTTCCCTTCAGGGATCTAGAAGTAATGCATTTGCTGACTCTTCATCCCTGTTTGCCAAAATGAGTGCACCCCCTCCACCTCTTCCACAACAAACACAGCCTTCATCTTCACAAAGCACACGCAAGTCCAGCAAGATGAGCAGCAGCAGCAGTGGGAGTAGCAGTTCGACTTCTGGCTATCCACAGTTCTTGCGTACGTTTCACCCTGCTGAGGCCGCTCTCGCCCAGGAGCAGCTTCACTCAGGAATGGGTCGTTTTGATTTCACTGGAGGAAGTTCTGGAGGAGGTTCTGGAGTCATTGGAGGAGTCGTAACATCTGCACCACCACCACCACCCCTACATCCTGGCCTCTCTGTTCCTCAGCCATCACCTGGACCGTCCTCCTCATCACCCTCCCCTTCAAGTTCAACCACCACCTCTAATAATCCCCCCAGCAGCAGCAGCTCAGTGGCTGGATTGGTTGGAGCCCAGTCTGATGCAAGAAGTTTACACCAGCAGTTTAGTTGCATGCTTGCTGCAAACCAATACCTTTTTTCTGGAGTGCCCACAAATGCAAGTTTGGAACAGTTTCTAGTTCAGCAGGGCCCCCATAATCATCTTGGTCTTGGAGATTCCAATACAGGTCTCGCACCTCCTCCAGCCCTCCATCCTTCTCACACTCATGGCCATCCAGCTCCCCAGCCCCAACAACAGCAGCAGCAACTTCAACCACATGCGTTGTCTCACCCTCACAGCCACACCCATCCACACCACCCTCTTCACTCTGCCCCCCAACCATCACCCCTTGGTGGTTTTGATTTTCAAGGCATTCCTGTTCTTTCCTCCAATCAGTTAGCTTCCTTAATGCAACAAGAAGCTGGCCTCCCTTTGCCACTCCCACTACATCTCTCAGTACCAAAGGATGATGGAAAAGGAGATAGCGGATCTGGGGCTGGAGGAAGTGGAGGTAGTGGCAGCAGGAGAAAGAAAGCCATGGCTGGCTACCTGCCCCAGAGAAAGGCAGATGGTAGCATTAGCAGCAGTACTAGCAGTGCTAACTGCCATGGCAGCTCTGGGGCGCATGGTCATGATGTGTCCTCTGGTCTTGTTGGAGGAGGTGGAGGGGTTGGTATGAGGGGTCTTGGTGGTGACCCCTCCTCCATCCTCTCCTCGACAGCACCATCCTCCTCTTCTTCAACTGTCTCATCCTCTTCTTCCTCTGCCCCATCCTCAAACTCCGCCTCTGTGCTGGTATCAAATATCTCTCAGAACCCAAAACCTGAAAACCAGCAGTCAATGACTCCTAATATCACACAGCCTGAGCAAGAACCCATATACCATTGTGGAGAGTGTGGCAAGTCCTTTTCTCATCTCCCAAGCCTTCGCAGACACATACGCTGCCATGAAGAAGATGGCAATGGTCCGAATAGCAGCAAAAACAACAGTCATCAACATCAGTCAGATCTCCCCCACTCAACACAGGATGGACTTTCTCAAAATGCTCATCACCAGCATGAGCAGAATCCAGACCCAATGTCTTCTGCTTGCTCAAGTCCAGATAAGTCCTACTGTTGCAATGAATGTGGAAAGGGGTTCAAGAAAAGAGGACACCTCCTCCAGCATGGTATCATCCACTCTGGAGATCGTCCATATGCTTGCTCTGTCTGTGAGCGTTCGTTCAACCGCCGAGAGTCACTCACTCGACATGAGAAAATTCATGAAGAGAAGCCCTACCGCTGTCCGGCATGTGGCCGCTGCTTTAGAGAGAGCACTTCTTTGCTTAACCATGCTGCCTCTGGCAACTGTGGTAAGCCAGGGAGGAGATCTAGAAGCAGTGATGGTAGCTCAATAAGTTCAGTGGAGGGCAAGGTTGAAAATGATTTCCAAGGTGGACAAATGAGTGATGCAAAAGACCTGGTGTTTTGCAAAAATGAGGATACTACAGCAGGGATGTCCTGTGACAGTCTGTATTCCCAGGCAAGAAGTGGTAATCAAAATGCTATTGTCAAACATGAAGAGAAGTATAATCCAGAGTATTCAAGAGATCCTTTTCAAACATCATACAGGGTTGATGACTATCGTCGCCAACAAGGTAACCCATCATCCTACTCTGGAGACCCCTGTAGCAACAGCATGTCAAGTCCAGCTCTCAGAAAAGCTCCTTTAGCCCCAACCCTTCATCCACACCCTCAGAATCAGCAGCACCATCACCAACAACAATCCCATCTTCCTCTCTCCTCTCTTTTGGATGATTCTGAAGATGAAGTCACCAGTAGTGCCATGTCTGCTATTGCTGCGGCCGCTGCTGCCTCTGTCTTGCCTGCTGAGATGAACAATACTGGAGGACGAGAAGAACGGAGAGACATCATTGGAGGTCTGTTAGGAGGGCTTGGCTTTGGATCTATTGGTCCCTCTTCAACATCAACATCTGCAGGTAATAATGGGAATGAAGAATGTCTAAGTGGATCAATGATACCTTTATCTCACCCGACTCAGCAGCAGCCACCTAATACACAGAATGCCAATCCTAATGCCAAACCCAAGCGGCCACGAAAGCCCAGGCAGAAGAGAGAACCTAGACCTGCTGGGGCTCCAGGGGAAGGAGTGAAACGTCGGAGAAGCAATCCGAGTGGGGCTGCTGGAGATGGTTCAGAAAGGCCTTATTTATGCACTGTTTGTGGACGAGGCTTCAGCAGGCGTGAAACCCTACGACGTCATGAACGTGTGCATACAGGGGAAAAGCCTTTTCATTGTGACATCTGTGGAAAAGACTTCAGAGAACCTTTTCACCTTACCAAACATCAGACCGTTCATACGGGGGAAAAGAACTACAAGTGCACCCTCTGTGGAAAAGATTTTGGATATGCCCAGAGTTTGAAAAGGCATGAAAAGTTGCATCTGAGAGGAGATTTTAAGCCAAGGCGGAGTAAAACCAAATCAGCTGCAAATCAGGAAGGACCTGCTAATCAAGATCAAAGTAATCAAACCAATCAAACCAACCCTGGCTCTTACTACTCTTATTCTCAGGATAAAGTTCAAGGATCTAATGCTAGCACAAGCAACCAACCCCCTCCTAAGCTATACACATGTGAGATTTGTTGGAAATCTTTCCGCCATCACTTCCACCTAACTGCCCATCACCAAGCCATTCATGAACATGGTGGGGAGAAGCTTTTTTCGTGTGAAGTTTGTGGGAAGGCCTTTTCTTACTCCAACAGCCTAACCAGACATAGATTATCTCAACATGGATTGTCCCGTACTGTACCAACAACACAACCAACAGGAAGTGAATCTATTGGAACTGCCCCATCTGTCTCAGAGAGTGAGGCTGCAACAAATGCTCTCCTTCATATATCACCTGAAAGTGGAGGTCATGGAGTACAACAGCCCCATTCAACCATTGCCCACACACAGCATCCTCAGACTGCTGGCTATTCCCCTCTTTTCTACACTCCTGAGTCAGGACATCACAGTTCAAATGTGTCTTCACACCCCCAACATCTGCACTACTCAAATCCCAGCATGGCTTCCCTCCAACTTCAACAGCCAATAAACAGTAAGGGGCAGCTAATTTATTCTGGGGTTCCGGGTAACACCCTTCATTCCACTCCACCTCACATCCACATTTCCCCACCCCAGCACTCTCAGCACCACCAGCAGCAACAGAACCCCTTTTCAATGCAGTCCCAGCATCTACAACAAAGCCCTCAGGCACAGCAAGATGCCACCCAGCGGAAGAAGAAAAAAAAGAAGAGAAAATATAAACTGTCCAGTGGTTTGCCATTGATGAGTGGAGGATTTACTGCATATGAAATTGCCAGGAGGCACATCTATCTTAAAAAGAAAAAATGCAGGCGTCAACAGCAGCGAAAGAGGAAGAAGTGGATAGCTCAGCTCAAGTGGGCCAAGTTTACTGGAGGAGGGCTTGGTATCAGTGTAGGTGGAGGCACATGGCGTGTAGGGCAGTTAAGGTTTAGAGGCCTGAGGTCTCTCATTGTCCCCTTGAGGTCATACTCTTGCCCTGTCTGTCCTTTCACCACTTTCACAAGCCACACAACTCTTGCAGTTCACCGTGTAACCAGGCATCCACCAAGAAAACATGGTCGTCACGTTCGCCTGCGCTGCTTAGTCTGTGGGAAGCGCTCTCGAAGGTTACTGTCAGCTCTTCGTCATCGGGCCTACCACCTTTCTCAAGGAGCTTTCTCATGCTCTCAGTGTTCCTCTCGCTTTTGGAATAACACCCTCCTGCAACGCCACAGATTTGCTTGTCAGCGTGTCAGTAGAGGTAACAAAATCTCAATAAAGGGGACTAACATTCAGAAGGCAGAGGACCACACTGAAAGATCAACCATTGTGACAGGGTACAGGCACTAAAGAAATGTGACATCTACAAGACTCAATTTAAACAGATGTTCTGGAGGCAAGTAAAATGTGAAAGTTGTTGTAGAGGACATTAATGGAAAGCAACACACATTTAACTCCTTAAACATGTGGTCAGACTTTAACCAAGGGAGTTCCTCAGAAAAAGACTGTTGACATGAAAACAAGCCTGTACCTAAAGAACCATCCATTATAGACATGGATCTCTAACACGGTTTCTCCAAAGGGGAAGAATATTCTAGACTTTTTTTTTGGTAGCACCTTTATTGTAATGGTAGCATCTCTCTCCTCTACAAGTACATTGATTATGTATTTTCTTAACTTTATTTGTGCTGCAGTGATGGATGCATACCAGTGAAAGTGAACTAATCTGAACAGTAACCATCTAAACTAGTACCCCTTCTCTCCCAGTATTCGGATTTTAACGGTATAGCCTTTGTTTACTCAGATATGCATAGCTTTTTCTTTCTTGTGGTGTTGTTTTTGTTTTCCTCATTTTTCTGTCTTCACGTTAAAATGTTTGATCTGAAACTGAAAGTTACTGGTTGGGAAGCAGGTGAAGTAGCTTGTGCGTTGATTTCCTTTCAACAGCTGTGTATCATGACACTTAATGTTCAGTTTAACTGTGTCTCAAAGATAATCCGTCAGGACTGACTGCAGTGAAACTGTCAAGTGCAGTGAGCTGATGCAGAGTGGACAGGACGATGTTGCTGAGGCTTTGTTCCCGTGTTTATCGTCACCTGTTTTTAAGAAATATGTCATGAATCTTTGCAGGTGTTTCTATGGCAAGTGTTTATGTCTTTGATCACAAGATTGGCTGGAGATAGAGAGAAACAGCCAGTCTGTACTGTACAATGCGTATTATATTGTATTATGTTAACAGTTGTCTTTCTTTCTTTTTATTATTCAAAGTATATGTCCTTTTTTTAATCATTTTTACTATTTTAGGGGTGGGTGGGTATGTGGCAGGGTCTTTCATTGTAAGATGTGGGGAATATATGTATCGGTGTGATCTTTTTATCCCCGCCCCTTTAACCCAAACCACAGTTTAGCCCAGCGTTCCCAACACTATTGTATACATTCTCCGAACTTTACTTAGCTCTACTGTCCCAATGTTTTGCCCTCCGTAACCTAAAATACGAAATATAAATACTAAACAACTGTTCTTCTTCTGAGCCAGCAGAAATGTTGAGTTCCTCAGAAACAAATAAAAAAGTCATGAACTTTTGTGGGAGTGCTTTGAATTACTGTATGTTCTTGTAAATGTTCATAAGAAGCAGAGCGTGGTCTCTCCATGATGGTGACCATCTCTTCATTGGATTAATTTGTTATTTATGCCATATAGGTTAAATGATTTATAAACAAGGCCAGGTGTTAAGCACAGGGTGCTGTGCCCTGCTGGACGACTCTGTTTACAGTTCACGTGTGTTGGCACAAGCCCGGCAGTGTCACACTCCAGCAGAGATGGAGGTAAGAGTCTCAAGGTTGCATTGTTTTGGTGTGTCAGAGGAATGTAACCATCTACTCATGGACACTCTAAAGGCTCCTAAAAGTTTTTTCAAGTTGATGCCATAGAAGAACCATTTTAGGTTACCCAAAGAACCATTCAGCATTACTTACCTTTGGTTTAAATAGTCTAAAGAACCGTTTATAAAGCAATAGTTCTACAGATGTTAAAGGTTCTTTATGGAACCATACAGCATAAAATGGTTCTTTAATAGCATCGTGTAGCACCTTGTAGTTATTCACGCGAAAGTTCAATGAGTTCAGCGCAGGCCATCATCTCGCGTGAGTGAGGAGTAAAATGATCATAAAAGATAACCTGGCAGTCTGTGTCCTCCAGGTGGCGCTGATGTTTCTCTGACCGTGAGCTTATAAAAGCAGTCGATTTGTTTTGCCCTGCAAGGATGTTGAAGAGATAATCATACACATAATATTAGTGATTCTGTTGGTGTGCTTATTTTATATTTTTTGATAATAGATTTATTTTTTGTAAATTAATTCATTTAATACTGTTGAAAATAATCCTGTTTTTT
>JAZGTI010014549.1:0-14028 GCA_036877585.1 Botia kubotai
CCAATTAGAAATCTATTAAACAGAGCTTGCCCCAGAGCAGCCTGCCGGTTTCTCTAGCGCTGCTTTTACGAATTCAAATTACACCTTAAACTGTGTTACAAACCTTACATGCCCATTCCACCTTCTGTTCCTATTATTACAAGCATTCTTAAAAGAAAAAAGCACAAACAAATGTAAATTATTTAATAAAATTCATCCTTCATATTATTAATTTTTAATAATACCAGAAACAACCCCCTCACAGCCACCTAATCAGCTAACAAAGCATTACGTTTAATTAAGACCGCAAATAAAAACTCAATTACTGTAAATGAATAAGGGCCCAGTGTACACAAACTTTCCAGGCACAACTGAAGGCCAAAGGTGCCCTAAACAAGTTATCTGTTGGGCCCAATTTACAACGGCTTTATTTATATCAAAAGCCAATCGATTTAAGTTCACTGCCAGATGTAACCAATGAAAGAGTGTGAGGCTAACTTAAAAAAATGCATTTGAGAATGAATCGCTTAAACGCATTTGTGCTCTGTGAATGCAGAGACAACTATAGATTGTAACTGTAATAACTATTATTACTTTCTTTCTCAGTTTAAAGAAATAATGTTGAGTTAGGGCTGGTTTTGTTTTGATGATTTTTTCATTTGGAACTGTTCTTGTCCATTTTTCTTCTTAACCCTGTAAATAGTTAAACACTGCACACTGTACAAAATCTGTTTACAGAATTCTGCTCTAACACACATTTTAGCGGTTTCCTTTGTTTTTGTGGAAGGTTAAACTCGGCTTCGAGTCATTTATCAATGCAATGCAACACAATCTTTCGCTCGGCACAATGGTAAAAGAATTTAACAGTTACAACTCAATTACCCCAGACCTCCCGCCAGGTTCCAACATTATTATCTTGCTTTTCATAAGACACACACTCTCCGATGCTATATTATATAGGCTATATCATAGAGCTGTACTTTTTCTTATGTAACCCTATAGTCCCATCAAAAAGTGTGTCTTTATCAACACCAAACTTTAAATTTACATTTACATTTAGCTGACGCTTTTATCCAAAGCGACTTACATGTGACTTAAGTCGCATCCAAAGCGACTTAAATGTGTTCCTTAAATCTTAAACTGTACTATCTTTCTAAAGATCTGAATATATTTACTACACTTATTACAAAAAAATCATAAGAACAATTGTAATTATTCTAACCTTTTAAACACCCTAATATTTTAAAGCAGCGATTTCTGACATCAGTCTCAAAGCAAAATCGAAATGTACACCGGTACCTGTACTTGAAAACGGGGGTACACCCCTGGTTTAAGAACCCCACCCACCCCAGTATGAATTTCAATATATAATCCATATTCATACATACATACATACATTTCCTTGTAAAAACTAGCAATTGCTTTACTGTTAGTTCTATTCAGCGAAACATCTTAATGTTAAACAACTAAAGTCCCCGCTGAGAGCCACAGAGAACTTCCTCCTGCCTCAGTCTTATTCACACTGCAGACAAGCAATTAGCTCGGTGATATGCTCCTGCCAATGAGGTGTCAGAGCTGCCTGTCAACAGAAGAATAAACCGCCACCTCCAATAGACCAGATGGATTTGTCTTCCACTCCCACCCAATCCACAATAACTGCCAGCCGCCCGCGACACATCCACAGACCGCGCATATGTGTGCTGTAGGCAGAGTCAATTTAAGCATAGAGAGGGAAACCATCCATACACACATTATTACTGTCCATACGGTCATGTCATGTCCAAGGATTTTATGCTCTTCATGAATAAAATATCATAAGATGCAAAGGTGCATGGCCATATTTAACGTAATGGCACGCAGCTCATCCCATGATGTAGGCAGTTGTCTGTCATGACCCGGGATGGGCAGCAGGAGCCCAGGGCCCTTGTGATGACCCCCGGCTCGCTGCATTGGCACAGAGCAGTCTGCTTGTGGCAGGCAACAACTGATAACGTCAGGTAGAGTCATCTGGTGTCTCCCATGATCCTGTGAGTCGCATCTTCGCGAGCAAGCATTTCGAACAAGATTAACCAAAGAGAAAGGGTGACGCTCTCAAAAAACACACTTCTAAGGCTGCGAGGCAGAAGTAAACTGTGGATCACCCCAGATGAGGGCAGAATGCACTGGCACGCAGGCACACTCTGCAGGGTGGACTGGCAATGCAGGATGAGATACAAGCTCAGGCTAAGAAATGATGCAGCAGATTCCTCATGTGTCAAATCATATCACAGATGGGTACACCTTCCAGTATATTTTACACATTTATTTTAAAGATAGCCCTAAATCTGATACTTACGGCTGCGTGCTGTCTCTTCAGCTTATCTCTGTATTCCTCCAGTTCCTAAAGGTTCTGATCTGGAGGGAGATTCTGTTGGGCACAGATAATAACAAAAAAACATCATAATGTTTTTAAACATAAACATCAATATGAATTGAAGAACCTCATACCAAGATTTCTCTAAATAACAGCCTGAACAAACTTTTCCCGTGATTAAAATGTTGAATGGGAGACATTCAACAGATAACCGATGAATATACAAACATCACCAAATGGCCGACCCCACACAAAAAACAAACAGAAACTAAAAGCCAAGCCTCATGTAAGACTAATGACTTTCCTCTTGGCTGAAACTCTCATTCTTTTTGCAATGCACCACCAAATCTAATGAGATTTCACATTCTCAGTATGCATAATATCCATCCATCTGGGGGTTGCTGTAAACTTTGCAAACAATGAAGACCCCCGGATGTCTGCGCAGACCCTACGCCAAGATGCTCATTGGTTGGTCAGTGGAGACTGCTTTGAGTCTTCTGAGGTTCTGATTGTAGGTTATTAAACCTGCTTATTCTGTTTCTATTGGCAGAATTTTAGCATGACCTTCATGTAGAACTCCTAACTTCTAATTCGCCTAAAACTGAGAGGCACAGAGAATCATTCTGAGATTAGATCATGACTTTCTAAATCAACACTGAACTGATTTGTGAGGAGCCCAAAGATTTCCAACCTTAGTGGAAAGACAATTTAAAATCAGAGTAGCTACAACAAGGGGTTCCGGAAAGAAACCCACATACTTCAAGCTCGTATTGCATCATGTCGAAGGAGTCACTGAAGTAGTACACTTCCTCAATGCTTTCCTGCTCTGCCTGTGGATCAGTGAGCTCCTCCCTTAGTTCCCGCAGCTCCTTCTGTAGTGAGAGAAACGAATGTGAGTATTGGCAAGGACAGCTCACTACATTTGGGACACCATCATGGGGAAAAACAGCCCTACTCTAAAAACAGGGCCAAAACATTGATTTTTTTCTTGCACTGGTGAAGTGAAAGTGCCGTATGGTAACCCATACTTGAAATGTGACCTCTGCATTTGACCCATTCAGTAACTTGTGAACACACACACACCCATAGCAGTGGGCGGCTATCACTGCAGCACCCGGGGAGTAACTGGGGAAAAGGTGCCTCAGATGTTTCCTACCAGCTGTGGGAATCGAACCTGTGACCTTTGGTTTACAAGTCAGACTCTCTAACCATTAAGCCACAAGATTAAATGGTCTTAGCACGCGTCCCTGAGGAACAGGAACACTTTATGAACCTTAATGGGAAGCAGAAGACTGTTTAACCCAAAACAGCTTTTGAGAAGCAAAGCCATCCTCTTTTCTTTGAAGAATGGTGCTGAGAGGCTCGGAATGCATGATGCAATGTGGATTAAACAGCTCCGCAACAGCTGATGTCGAGGCACCATTTAGACGTTAGGCTGCAATTTGATGTCATTGAGATAAAAGCTGAGATATGATTTGGCCTGAGAACCTCCTTAGACACTCCATGCGGGGTGGATGCAGTGCAGGCTGATGTTGGGAGCGTGGGGAACTCACTGAGGAATGGCATCAGCTGCAGCAGGAGGTGGGGTGGTATGAGTCACTCTTGGCTGGTACGTGCACAGGAAGAACAAAAGACAAAATCTTTGGGATCAGTGGTTAGCATTAGAGCTTAAAGCTTCCTTTATATCAAAATTAGACTTGTGTGGCTTTTGGTCTGTTGGCTTTGAAGTTGTCTATCCATATGCTAATGAATGTTAATGTTAAGGAGATATATGAAATGATGTTTTAAATATGCACTCTTTCTCTTTAGGCAACGCGAACAAAATTATTGATGATCATCATGCACTGCAGGGCTTAGAAATTTTGGACAAAAAATGAGTGTCCCATCACAGCAAAAATTAAACCTATCTCAACAGCCTTAAAGACATCAAGAACTTGTTTACAGAGAACACATCTTGATTTAGGTTTATCATGCCACTGGCTTTTGTTCTTTAAAGCATAAACCAAATTACACTTGGTCAGATTTTTGGCAAGGAACGGAAAACTCTATTTTTATTGTCAGGAAGAGTCTTTAAACATGAAACCGACTTTTTAAGACAGGAAGACAAAAGTCTTTAAACATAAAACATTTTTTATCTTTGCATTTGGGATTAACTTCTGAGAGCATTTTACAACTTTAAAACAATATAACAAAACAGGTGTGAATTAAATCTACAATCAGATTCGACCTCGCGTCATTTTCCACGCAAATTGTCACTTGGAAAATAAGACTAGATCGGCGCTAATTAAAATGGTCGCCGCGTCTTTGTTCATTATATTTCCATTGTGTTTAGGCTGACAATGTTTACAGATAATAGCATCTCCCGTCCCTTTATTCCTTGTACGCAGACATGGAGACGAACGCGAGTCTATTTGCACATAAAAGTGTGTGACTCAACGCGCTGTACATCAATCATGGCTCAAGATGGGCTGAAGGGTTCTTGAATGACGCTGATCAAAAGCATAACAGTGCGTTATTCAAACGGCTGTTAAAAATAACAATGTGCGTTTGGGCACGTTGACTGGCATGAGATGTGAGAGACGGCCAGCTGTTGTCCCGCTGGTGTCACGTCTGCTGTGATAATGTGATCGGATCTGAGTCACGGTACTTTCGTCCGAGTTCTCATCAGTCGGATCACACAGTGCCTGGCTCTGCGCACAACTTTAATATATGACGTGGCAATTTCCCTTACAATTATCAGACGTCATTGTATTTTTCCAATATGCGTCGTCTGTGAGGCTTAGACAAGTTTCAGATAATAAATTTGCATACTTTACCGTAAGTTACATTCTTGAGAAAAACAGGCCCAAGCGAGACAAAAACGTGTCATGGAAAACATATTATTGATGGTGTTGTCAATGATGATGATGACATAAGTGTAATGACGTCGATAACTTCTATCAATTACTCTAAATTTCACAAGACTGATAATCTCTCGTGATTATAGCGCCATCTAGAGGACACTACAGACTGAAGGCGAGAAATTGGTTCATTCAGTAAGTTCTGGCCATTCAAAAATCGCAAAAGCACGTTTTAGGATTTAATAACCTTGTTATTACACCGAACTCACCAAGCACAACTGCAAATAAAAACCAGCTTACTGGCTACTGGGTGATAATATTATGAGGAATGCTTTGTTTTATCATACATACATGACACTGAAAGTTAAACATCTCCTAAAATATTTTCAGCCTCAAACTTTACTATCAGGGGTTCAGCTGGGAAGCCAAAGTCTGTATTTTGTTGCCCAAACTTCACATCCATATACTGCGCCACAGAAACTGAGACAGAATCAGGAAACAGCTCTGTGTTTTGTGACAGGTGCAGTTCCACCCACGAAGTCACAAAACTACAGAATGTCATGCTAAGAAAAAGCAGAAAAATAACAAAACGATGCATGTGACACAATCACCTACGCTGCCTGCTGCAAATATACGACAAAACCGCTTGGGAAATACTTCCACTCATGACATCTAAACAGAAAACGCATCCGTTGCATGACTGTGCATGCAGTTCACTTACAACAGTTCAGTCAACTAACAACATGTTACATCAAACTGCTGTAGTTCCATAGAACACAAGAGTCAGAATTACTGAAGCCTTTTTACACAGTTCATAGGGACCAACTTTGACTAAAAAAGAACCACGCATAAAGGAAAAAGGAAAACAGGAAAATCATAAAGGAGCAACATGAAAATAAATAATGATGAAATATTCCTTTAATGCCTCACAAATCATTCGTGTGGTGTTAGTCACTGCAGTAACAGCTCTTGGGGCTTCCAGCTGATATTGCACACATTAACCAGCAACAGACAAAACAACTGAGTGTGCATTACATCTACCCAGAATTATTCTGGACATAAATTACAACCAATCCTGCGCTTTCCTGTTTTAAAATGTCCCTGCTTTCCTGCAGGCGTACAGTCTCCATCAATCTCTGTGAGAAGAAATAGGATTACTGTCGCATGAGCAGTGACAAGTGTGTTGTTTGGACACAGTTGCACTCTGCATGCCATCGCTTTCCGGCAAAATATGAACGTTTCCACATTTACAGTTGTCATGGAGCTCCACACCTTCATATTTAATGAAGAATAGAAACACATATTTTTCTGACATTTTAATATTTATGGCAGGTCAGTGAAAATATTGGCAGGGAAAGTTAAATTGGAGGTACTAGTCTGACCAGGTCACCAATAAAACATCGTGTTGCTGATGGACTGTTGACAAAATGAAGACAAATGTCTCGTCATTGAATCAAGCTAATCAAATGTTCTCCTTCACTTTCACTTTCAGACTAATTATAAATGTTGGACAAAGACTCTTTAATGGCACTGAGACAGTGTGTGGCTATGTGAGTGGACTAATCCATCATTTGCCTGTTCACGGTCATGGACAGGCTGTTTCAATTGATCAAACACTTTCACACTACCTCAGTGATTTGAGGCAAGTTTCAAAAGTGTTGAAACGAAGCCCACTGGGGATCCGAGCCAGATGGTCCAGGAAGTCATTTTCCAAATTACTTGGAATATTAACAATTTTAAAAAACCTACACACTCTCTTGGCAAGAATGTAAATGGGAAACTAAATTAAAGTCAAAAGTATCTAAAAAATTATCAGAGCTGTAGTTTAAAGCTGACATTGAGGTTTATAGTCACCTTAGAAACGTATTTGACAGAGGCCTAATCACAAAACAGTACTGCTGATTTATTTATCTCAAGTTCATTTATCTCTCTAAATGAAGGTCAAATCACAAGTGGCACAGTAACACTACCGCTCAGCCACAGTCTGATTACCTTCTCTAGAACCCCTTACTGCATTTCTAGATGTTTTATAAACATGGAATGTCTGTACATAGAAAAACAAACAACATCTCAGATTGCAGACAGACATTCCAGGGAATTTACGCCTTGTTTTCTGCATAAAGCGCTAGTTTACAAAGGCAAATGTGAGATGTAATAATTAACCAAAAAGGAATTCTCACAACAGTCTTAAACATGTCAGATTCTTTAACATTTTACATTTTAATTAACATCAAGCAGGGTAAAACAGAGATTATCTTTGTATCATACACAACACTGCTCATTGTTCTCTCTTTCATCCAAATACAAGATAAAGACTCCAGGAGGGACCATAACAGTAGAGCACAGCTCTAAAAAAATCAATCAATCAATCCCACAGTTTATCCATCTGGATAAATTAAATCCAATCTAAATAATAGACATACAACAGAGTATGTTTGAAAATAAAAGCACTACATTAGTTACCTTGCTGGGGGTCCTGAAGTTCTCCACAGGGCTCGTGTCAACCGCACTCTCTTGAGGACTTTTCAGACCCTTGGGGCGGGGAGGGGGGTGGGGTGGAAATAAACCTAAAACTTTCAATATTATACCACAGAAAAAATGACAATAATCAACCTACCAATCCAGTAATAGCTTTGTACAGTGACTACGTAATAATACGTGTAATGACAGGCCCACTGGTGAGCAGTAACTGTCTAGTTACAGGTTTAAACGAAATTGTCGCACGGACCTGTATTTTATCTGTAAATTGACTAAAAACATGTGTCTGTATTTTTAATTAATTTAATGATCGTCCATTTAGATAATTATGAACACTGAAATACTTCAGCCCAACATTTTTATTGACCATTTTAAATAAATAAGTGCATTATAAAACTAACTGTATACTCATTTAAAATGTAGATGTTTTCTATTTACTTGTATTATAGCTAGCAGGCTATCTTTTTAAAGTGTTTTCGGATTCGTTAATGAAATGGAAAAAGTAGTCTAAGGTAAAAAGTGCAGTATCTCACCTGACGGGCCATCAAGCACTTGATCTTCTGCATCGTACAGTTGAAAACACAGAGCACTGATGCGCGACAATGTTGTGCTTTTCTGTCAAATAGCGATTCAGTTAATGCAGTGCTAGACTGGTACCATGTTTCACTACTGAACTCACGTGACAGGTCGTGCGTAGTGCAGCATGGAATTTGTAGTTTCTTGGTGCATTTAAGTCTAATCAAAGCGATTTATAAATGATGAGGAACTTCACAATTCATCATACGGGACATAATTATACATTTCAATATACACAGTAGCCCAATAAGTAACATTCATAAAGATGATCAAATAACGTAATGATTTATTACTATTGTTGCTGCCTTTAACAATAATATTAACATTAACAATAATTATTCAAATCAGCCGTTTGTGATGCTATTTTAAAAGACTGAATACAGTCTATTTGATTTATTGATATATTTGACAGCACATTCTACACCTGCACTTTAACTGTCTTGCATTTTTGTTGATGACACACACAGTCAGTGACTCATGGCGAGTTTAGGATTCTTGGAAAATACTTAATTTGTTGTGGACATTTATGTCTTGAGGCTCACAGAAAGGTTTACAGCAAATATATGACAGAAGTGCCAAAACAATAAGTGGGTGCTTGAGGTGAGCCTTTCTGATTGGCTGGAGAACATACCAGAGACTCTGTTTCACTAAGGTTCCACTGACATTCACCACTGATGATTTCCCTGTCAAATAAGGGAGTGTCACCTCCCCCAGGCACCCGAGCTGTTGATTTTATGCTTATTCTGAAAATAAACAGATGGTGGTATTCCTGTAATCCTTTTTCTGAAACACTATTGTTTGTTTATGTCAGTAACATGCATATAAACAACTATACTAAACTGTAAAAGACTTACAAGAATCCTTGGACTCCAGAATCATACAGCAGAATCATAAATGATTTTAAAAACATATAAAGAATGAATACACCAATAAAATATTTCTAAAAACGTTTATTTTGAAATTACCGGGTATTTATTGGTTTACATCTTGAACAGGTGCAGGTGCAACACATAGAAAACAAAACAGACAAAATATGTCTGCTTTAAATTCAAAAACTGCTACCTATAAAATGTATGGAACAGTCATGTGGCATTTTAAAATGTAATGAAAAATTTCCCACAATACATTGCAGTGTGCAAAAAATACAGTTTCAAAGTATAAAATGCGTACATTGTATTTACATTCATAATCCAAGAAAAACCACAACGTTAGCTGATGTATTTATGTATAAATACTCTTAGCTTTTTGTTAATCCTGTTAACAAACTGCATAATTTTCATGTATATACATTATGAAGCGCTCAGCACAGGTTTAATAAGAATTACGGTGCACAGATCTTTAGAAATATAAACATGGAGAATTGTATTAATATAAGTGCTGAAGAAAGAAAACTTTGGAAATAAAGATATTAAAATGAAGTCGTGTTTACGCATCATCTTTCTATCCAGCACGTGACTATCTCTCTTTCTCTCTCTCTCCCTCTCATTTAAGCAGACTCAGTGTTGGCGTTTCAGGCACATGCCTGATGACATCATAGATGGTGGTATGCAAATCTTTGACTGAATCGAGACCTGCCAAAGACCTGCAGGATGCCTGGTAAAAACACAGGGAGTAAATGTTAAAACTGTTCTGAGGCAAAACTGCGCATGCAAAAGAGCAAGTGATTATCTTTTCATCTGAGAGTTTCAACCTGTGTCGATTCCATTTTCCCAGGAACAGAAACAAATTCATAGATTCCAAAGTCTTCAGTTGCGTCTTCGTGACCTTCAAGTAAATTATTCAGATTAGTAACCTGATTTTCATAGTACAGAGCTATGAACGAAACAATACACACAATATATTAAGTAATATGCAAAACTAAACGTTATCGAGTACTGAGATAAACAGTTTGTATGTACTGAAAATGTTTTCGAAAACCTACACTACAAATTAGACAACATTGATGAATGATCTTTATAGTGAACTATAAAGGGTACACAAGTAGGCTATAGTTTATTGTAGGCAGCAGATCGCTGGTTAGATCCAATATATTTGCCATTTTTTAACTTAATATCTTTTAATAAAAGTAATCACATGGTTTAACGTTCCCTTAAACACAAACAAACTTAGCAGATAAAAAGTTACTTCAAAAGGATGTGACTGTATGTATCCAGATTGAAACCACACACAGCTAGGCGGAAAAAATGTTTATTGCATACGACAGAAACCAAGCAGATGTGATTATAGCAGTTGTAATGCTGATGGGATTATGGGAGTTTGTTTGCATAGAGAGGCTATGTACACAATACTGCTTAACAACATATATTACAGTGCGAGGCATGCGGTAAACCTACCGGATCGGTGCAGTCCTCTCTGCTCCGTCATCGGCCTACAGGACAGCATCTCACAATCAGTGATGTCACAGAAATACAAAAACATAAATACAAGTATTAAATACAAGTATTTTTCTTACCGCTTATAGATGGTGTTCATCACTGCAGAAACAAGATGAAAAGATCGAAATTATTATTAGTACAAAGGGGAACAGAAAGCCTTACGTAGCAATGTTTTTCCTTGTTTCAGCGATGGCTGATTTGAATAAAGCTGATGTGAACCGAACTTGTTACCCGTGCACTAAATTAACGACTACATTTGTTTAAAAAACACCATGTAGCCAAATTACTCTTTTCAAAAAAACTCTAACAGGGTTACACAGAATGTAAGTGTCATAGTTATTTTGCCTTTTTTTAATGGCACAACATTGATGACGTCTGAATCTCTACAAATAGAAAATAGAAGGATAACTTCATACTTCTGCTTGGATGGCAGCTCTTCCTCATAAACACAAACATCATACACACAATGATGAGCACTGACGACACTGTAATGAAAGGCAGGGGAGACAGGGCACTTCCCTCCTGGATGTGTTTCTCTCTACCTGGAAATACAGCCATAAACATGATCAGGTTATATTTGATACTCATTTCTCGTCATCCTATCTCAAAATAACTCAATCAAGAACTGTTTGTGTTTTTTCTATCCCGAATCAACAACGAACCAAGACTCAGAGCTAGTTAGTGCTGGTACACAATAAGAACAGGTGCCAGCCCCTATTTACTTTCCAATAGAATGGCAAGGCGTAATAACAGGTGGAGCAGATAGGAACTTAGCAACTGGAAAAAAAAACAGACTGTTGTGAACGTGTCTGAAAACAGACGGGATGAATGAATGATGATAGGAAAGACTAGCTACCAAAAACTACCAAAGCCGTGTATGCAAAAATTAGTGTTTATTCTGCAGTAACACAGAATGATTAAAGATATTACTCAGACCTCTGAACAAGATTTTCATCTTTAAAATAAATTATTTAGAATAAGCAGAATAAGTTAATATTTAAAGTAAGTATCTAGGATTGGATTCAAATGTCAAAAATAGCTCAGAAATTCATTACAGGGACATTTTGTCTATTTTGGAGACATCTCTGGTTAAATTCAAGGTGTTCCTGCAGCTCAAGTGACGGAGCATTGCGTTAGCAGCACAAAGATTGTGGGTTGAATGCACAAGGAACACACTGATAAACTGTATACCATTAATGTACTGTACTTTTTGACAGTCGTTTTGGATAAAAGCGTCTGCCAAATGCACAAGTGTGAATGCATGTTCGGAGACGTTTTCATACATACCTTTGCTGAGACTGGCCACCACCAGCGTGAACTCGGTCTCGTCCTGTTTCTTTGTCACGTTGTTGAACGCTCGACACAAGAACTCCTTAGCCTGTGCTAATTCATACGACGTCACTTCAAACCGCGTTCCCGTCATGAGAATCTCTGTGCCGTTCGTCGTCTTAGAGATCCACACGCAGGTGTTGGGCGGGTTCGAATCCGCAAAGCACTCAAAAAACACCAGCTCCCCTGGGTTCACAGTGAACACCCCTCCGGTTTTCAGACCCTGGTCAGTGTTCACTGCTAGGTTATAGGGACCATCTGATCAAGGGACCAACACATTTGATGAAGACACATAAGAAACAGTATTAGTGGTTTGTTTTCCATCCATTTATAGATTACTATTCATCTTATAAGGACATGCAAATGTCTTTGTTTAAATATCATAACTTAAATTCATTTAAGTTCATTTAAGATCATATTCAGATCTACCATTGATTTAAAATAAATCGGGGGGTTTCAACTGCATTCAGTTTACCTTTTTCTTAAAAAGAAAAAATTACATGATTTAATATTATGACAATTATTGCTTTCCTCCTACATTACTAACAGGTGTTTCTACATGGAATGACAGAACTGTCTTTACATATGCACGGACATGAACATATCTGGATGTCCTTGGCATTAAAAGGCCCTGATGTAAATGACATCATATCATTCCCGATTGAGTCACAAAACAAACAACAGTTCATTCTCAGGCAGCAAGAGGAACAAGCTGGACAGCTTGTAATGATTAACACATCGAGTCACAACAGACGATAAATGAGTTTGTGACTGCAGCTCATCTACAATAACCAAAGCCAGGAGATGACAGATACTCACAGTACACACTGATCTCGATTTCCTCACTTCGCTTATGACTGATGTGGTTTCTGGCTTCGCAGATATAGTGGCCGATGTCATCTTTATTGACCGGGTTTATAAACAGCGTACCGTGATCCTGCGAGAACGTGTGCCTCTCGCCGGGAACTGTCGTCATGTTGTTCTTCATCCATCTGTACTCAACGTTGGTGCCGTTTTCAACAGAACACGTCAGCGTGACATTATCTCTCTCTTCTATGAGTTCTGCCTCTGGGCTTTTACTGAGAACTGGCTTTGACACGGGAACTAGCAGTAGAAACCATACAAAACTGAATTATAAAATACATTGTGATCTTGTGAAATAGATAACGTGTACACACATTATGTGTAACAGGTTGGAAGGTACACAATATGACCAAATGTATATACAGACACCATGAACGGGGTGGAAATTGTAGCTATAGTAACAGGTGCATAAGATTAAGGATGCAGCCGTATGTTTTGAAAAGACAACATTTTTACTAAAAACGAGTGCACCAAATAGGAACATATGACTAATGTTTAGGTGTCCACATGTTTGGCCATGTAATAAAAGACTTAATCCTATAGCGCTTGTTAAAGCTGCACCTTGTAACCTTTGCCTCTCTATCGCCATCTCTGTTTGAAATATAAAACTGCAGTATCACGTACTTTTATTTACCGATGATAAAGTCAAATGAAGCCGAACTGACATGATCTGTTACTTGTTTACTAACAGCTTCCTAACCAAAAAACGTTACGTATTGCAGCTTTAATGAGAGCATCAGAAATATTCAGTGTTTCATACCACTGACTGTGATGGTGACTGTTTTTGTGACGGCCACTGGTGTGAGGCTTCTTGGGAAGAGAATGTTGATCTCCAGCTTGTATTCTCCCTCAGCATCATCATCCAGATGCTCCATATATAGCGAGACATTGGGCAGTTTCAGCACCGGTTTGTTCCTCAGACGCATATTCAGAATAGCACTGGACTCAGTGAAGGTGACTAAAAGAGTATAAAAGGGCTTGGTCTTGTACCAGGCACCCTGAAACTTCACATCCTGGATGTTAAAATGAGTCTCAACGCTGAGGAGCATAGAGTCGCCCAGTTTCCCATGCTGGGTGGTCTCCAGTGAAATGTATTCCGTACCTGAAACACAAAAAGAAGATACTTTGAGAAATGTCTCAGTGGTTTTGTGTCCATACAATGGAGGTCAAGAGGTCCCGCTGGGCGTTGATTACCAAAATACTTTAAAAATCTTCTTTTGTGCTCCTCAGAAGC
>JAZGTI010014550.1:3193-14028 GCA_036877585.1 Botia kubotai
GCTGTCTTGATGTTCAACTGTCTTGATGTTCGGCTGTCGTGATGTTCAAATGTCGTGATGTTCAAATGTCGTGATGTTCAACTGTCTTGATGTTCAAATGTCGTGATGTTCAAATGTCGTGATGTTCAAATGTCGTGATGTTCAAATGTCGTGATGTTCAAATGTCGTGATGTTCGGCTGTCGTGATGTTCGGCTGTCGTGATGTTCAGCTGTCGTGATGTTCGGCTGTCGTGATGTTCAACTGTCGTGATGTTCAACTGTCTTGATGTTCAACTGTCTTGATGTTCAACTGTCTTGATGTTCAACTGTCTTGATGTTCGGCTGTCGTGATGTTCGGCTGTCTTGATGTTCAGCTGTCTTGATGTTCAGCTGTCTTGATTTCCTGTTTGCATTTTTGTGTTTGTGTAGACCACATTTCTGGCCTAAAAATGACAATCACCACATGTTTGACTCTGTGCCAGAAGGGTGTCGATGATGCACATCTTAGATGGCATTAGACAGAGGAAGCGCAGGTATTGAGTTACGAGTGGCTCTAAGCAGAGCCCTTGTCAATCAAATACAATGGAGCTTATGGCTTAAGACTCTTCAAGGGTTTTACAAGCCATTACATTGTCCATTCTTGTCTTGTGAAACTGTGGTAGCTTGACACAAATGAGTGCCCTGTCATAAACATTGAGGATAGAAAAATCACTGGACTGCCTCATATCCTATTGAAATTGACCCCTTAATGTACATGTGTGGTCTTGTCTGGGAACTACAGGAATGGTGGAATGCACATAAAGTACAGCATGAGTCATTGCATTTGTACGTGGAGCTCTGACCTCCTCATGGTTCTTCTTCAGGAAATAGAGCTCCTCTTTCAGGCTGTCCAGGTCACCGCGGAGTGTGGCGATGATCTGGTCATGATCTGACTTGGCTTTCTTCAGGGCCACGCAGTCCCGCTCCACAGACTGACACAGCGCGCTCTCTGTCTCCCATCTACAACACATACACACTCCATTCTTCATAGCGTTCATCAACAGATGTTTGGGGGGTGGAGGAAATCACACACTCACTTGATTCTGAAATCATCTGCAGCCAGCTTGGCGTTATCGATCTCCAGCATGATGCGGGCGTTCTCCAGGGTTTTCTTCCTTACCTACAAGATACAGCAGATGAAGACAATCTCCCTTCATCATTCCTTTAAAATACTGCAACCACAAATCAAACACATCCCAGTGAGAGTGTACTTCATTATTCAAGACATGGTTAGGCTTGGCACACAAGGTACCCACGGGGCAACCTGGATTATGTTGCTTTACTTAGTTGGCACAACAATGACAGGGAGACATAACAATAGACCAGTTCATGACCCACACAGTCTGTCCTGTTGAAAGGTATGCTGGTTATACCAGAGGCTTCTTAACTAGCAAACCTCCTTCTGTAAATCATTTTCATCAGACAATCATACTGGTTGACCAGGATTTTTTTACTGGTGAACAACTTAGCAGTGAGACCAAACAAGTTTGGACCAGCATGCAAATATATGGTGGTCTATGTTGATCCTTTTAACAGAGTGGGTTTTGAACCTGGTGAAACTGGGAAACTGTCAGTTTAACCACTTTAATGCTAAATCTCTTCTACCAGACTGTGCTGACACTGTATTATTCAGGTATTATTTTTTGTTAAAATGTAACGTTTTAGTCTGAGTGGAGGTAATCATTTACACCTGCTATGACTAATGATTACTGTACAGACCCATGAAGGTCAACAGAGCTTAAGGGCATCAATCTTGCTGTATGGTTACATGCCGTTGAAAATATATGCACATATTTGTTTACTGTGCGTGTATTAAATTTTCGGAATATCTGGGCACATACTTCCTGTTCTAACGCATGGGCTTGGGCCAGCATGGAATCAATGTCATGCCCTTTCGGAATACGTTCTAGCATCAACTGCTTGATCTTCAGCTCCAGATCAGCGTTGGACTTCTCCAGAGATCGGACCTTGTCCAGGTAGTTGGCCAGGCGGCTGTTGAGGCTCTGCATGGCCTCTTTCTCGTTGGTGCTGTTGCCGTGCAGACCGTTGAGGGACAGGTTGCTCAGACCGTTCAGATCAGACATGCTCAGAGAGGAAGAGCGTGACAGGGGCTTGGAGGCAGCGAATGAGATGGAGGCTCTGGAGCGAGCGCGTCCGCTGTCCCTCAGAGACATGCTGGAGAAAGACGGCTGCCGGCCCAGAGACAAGCTCCGTACTGAGAGACTAGATGACATGATCTGCGTGAAGACGTGATGACAGATGATCTTCAGAACCTCATATACACACTCTCCAAAACGCAGGTGAATGATTATTAACAAAAAATGAAGAACTTTTTGAAATAAGAATACATAAAAAATGTACAGTATTTAAAGCCTAAGATTTTGCTACAGTATATAAACAGAATATATGTACAGAAAGTGTACAGTAAGGGTACTAATAAAATGTTCTTTTACAATAAAATAAAACCCCACTAAAATATTTCTGTGGACTATTATGTGCAGAATATATAAACGTAAAACAAAACAGAATGGTAAACACTGGTAAATAATTTCCTAAGTCAAAATGCTCAGATGAACAGAAGCTTGTTTTTTAAAACAAATTTTCCGTTGCTATTTTATGCTAGATTTTACGGGTAAACAAAACGCTTTCAAACTCTACTGAAGAGTCAGTTCACACCTTCCTAATGAATTTATCACCTGTCATAGAGTGATAACTGTCTGACGGCCCTGTTACTGTTGCGCAACTCTGGGCCGAGTGAGTCTTTTATGCTGATCTGGGATCAGAAATACAAATGCTCATATATATATAATTAGAAGCACGATGTATCTTCAGGTTAACTTATGTTTAAATGCTTGTACAATGTTTTACCTGTTTGTGTTTTAATGAAGTGCATCATACAGAGCATTATTGAATTATAAAGCTCATGTGTGTAAGTGGAGACTGTACTGTTACACACAATAAACAATTAACTAACAACACTTTACTCTAATGTGGGATCTGTTGTCTTGGTGATAATGCTGCTTTTGTTGTCTTAAACCATTTGACTTACTACAAACAACAATTAGTTTACAATTCGTTTGTAGACGTATTAGATCCATAAAATAACATGTTACTAATTACCAAAAACGAACTTACAGAAAAAACAAGATCAATTACTCAAACCACAAAAAAATCATATTATGTGAGTTCTTTCTTATTATTTCTACAATGTTAATCAATATGTACTTGATTAAATCGATTGAATCAATCTTGAAACTTTGCATCATTGCAGCAAAGACATTAAAAGAGCTCTTACCTGATGCCTTCGCAGGGATCACCACTTGTGAGGTGTGCGAGGTGGAGAGCTGCACTCAGCACCTAACAGTGCTTCCATATAGAGCTCAGGACAGTGGGCGTGGCCTACAGTACCTGAACACCTGGGGGAGGAGTCGGTCTCCTCACTCTCTTTACAATTGGATGAATTCACATCCAAAAGAAGGTGTAACTGAAGACCACAGAGATCATGACATGAAATATTCATCAGGTTTCTGCTGAGAGGATGAAGACACAAAGCGGCTCTATGTGGCTGCACGACAACATCTCTGATTGAAGCCAAGAAGCCGGAACAGTGGTTACAATCCCTCTCTCATCTCCCATAGTTTCCACAGTTCCCCCTGAGCTAGTGAAGGATAACTCGTCCTTTCAGTGCTTTGTTTATCATTGATTACAAACTGTGCTCTACTGAACAAAGATGTTCAGACTGATGCATGATGCTAATCTAGCCTGATTTGTCATTTTTTAAAGCATGTGAACAATAGCTTAAATTATGTTGCTTCTTTGGGAAGAAGTTTGTGCTACTGCTTTTCTATAGCAATAGCACATAGTCTATAGAAGTCAATAGAAAACATTCTATACAGTAAAGTATAGATTTATGCCATACCCTTTAACTAAAGAGAAAAACATGGGATTTGCTGACCTTATCTGGCCATACTGGTTTCCTTTGGTCGGGTGGGCTGGTTTAATGGTTTTATGAAAAACCACCTGGTCAGGCTGTAAAACCAATTAAACACAAACTAGGTCATGCTGGGAAACCAGCTAAATGAGAATATGACAAAGTCTTGGGGATGAGTTCTCTTCACTGGGGTCAATAAGCGACCAGCACCCTAACACCCAACATAGAAACAACCTGGCAACCACCCACAGCATCCATTGTGCCTCAGGATCAAGCAGCACTCATGTTTCCTTAAAGAATGTCAAAACATTGGTTTAAAATGACTGTAATCCTGATCTCAATACTCACGTCAGATTAAGACACACTGTTCAGGTTAACACCATTAAAGTCTTCACAACACAAAGCTAATCCTTCACTTGCTGTAAACGGTGTCATGGGAACAGCAGTTTACTAGCAAGACTACAAGAGGTGTATTGTGTCACTGAAGTCTCTCTAAACACAATGACATATGCAGATCTCACAGAGCTGGACTCTGAGTGGCTGATGGCAGACTACATGACACCACTGCAATAGACTGGCTACACACTCAGATTACAGACCTGTGTGTTTGTGTATGTGTTTGTCAAACACGCAGCTCTGACTGAAAGCACAGTTCTCACACTGAGCCTCAGACCGGCTGCAGTGTGAATCATTTCAACAGAATTGTTTGGTTCCTATGTTCCATAAGTTTATTGTAACCGTGACTGAAATGCTCTCTTTACTCTTAAACAATTAATAATAAAACTATCATCAGTTATGTGCAGCTATATTCCAGTTCCTAAGAGAACATACAAAACTGTGTGTGAGGAACAGGCCTGAATTTAAGCAATTATTCACTAATCTGAATCTAAACCAGTGAGTCAGTGATCTGAACTCCAGACTGTGAATCAGTCCAGTTCATGAACAAACTGGTCAGTCAGATTTGTGCTGTACATCAAGAGGTTCTTTAAAAAGACCTGGAACAATTGTCTTACTGATCCAAGACTGGAGATCAGTTCACTGATCATTACAGCTTAACAGAGAGAGAAAAATAATCAGTGACTAGAGACTCAGATGTCACAAACAGCTATTGTGTGACTTCAGAAAACGTTGAATATCGCATGCGAGTTGAATTGTTTATGAAGTGCTTTCATTGTTCAATCAAAACGAAGATTCTAGCTTTTAATGTATGTGTCTAATGACAGTGAGTAAACAATGACAGTATATCTTTTCTTTTTAAGACAATTCAGACACAGCTCAGAGTTAGATATCTCAGCAAAAGATAAGACACGGCTTATGTGTCAAATATGCAAAAAGACCAGATAAAATACAGTACATGCCATACAGAGTCCTTATAGAAGACTGTTTAAACACACACGTGCAAACAGAACAGCTCTGTACATCAGCAACATTCTCTACATGTTCCTGCTATATTTGCCTCATGTTTTAGGCCCTTATTTCACATTTCTGTTAAGAATGATGTGTGTTTGCCAGCACTATGCTGAGGTCCGTTTGACTGAGCGTGCTGATGTCACAGGCAGATACTGTCACTTCACACCATACATTTACATGTTTATCAGTGCGACACGAGGGGAAAATGCAAATTGTGTGGCTGTGCTGAGGAATGCGGAGCTGTTGGCACAACAGAACAATATGTCTTGACTAAAAAGCAGTGACACTGTTTTCCAGTGTAAATATCTGGCAGGAAGTGACACTGCACTCGTCTCTTTGCAGGCTTCAGGTTACAGTGTGAAGGAAACAGAGGACAGTGTGGTTTACACATTTAAAATGTGACCCGGTTTGTCAGAATTATGGAGTTTTGTTAAGTTGTCTAACAGCTAAAGTTGTAACGAATAAGAGAACATATAATGAACATGCAAACTCCACACAGAAAGACCTTCTGGGCCAGCCAATTCAAATGGCTTAATAAACAACTAACTATCAAGTGTTTTAATGTAAAATGTAAACATTCAGAAAGGTGTCTGTTAAGTGTAGGTTTATAAAATAAAGACTATGAAAAATTAGTTTGTGCTTGTGTGAAAACACAACTTGGACTGGACGCCGCACATCTGTAAAGTTTGGGACAATATCGCCACATTGTGGATGTTGAGGATATTGCAGTTCAACTAGATACATTTTCTGAACTGGTAAAAACTCGGAAATATTTAACGGATGTTGACATGTTTTAATATATATAGCATGATTTAGCATGATGTTAGCATGATTTAGTATGACAGATATAGTAAAATATGGCTTATTCATGATGCTATGAGGTTGCTCATTAACATTACGTGCTAATGTAAAATACACAGAAAAACTTGTTAATATTCTTATGGCATTAAAAATAGCATGCTGTCACCATTCATGTAGTTGTTTTTCTATATTTCTGTTGCACCTTTTGTACTGTATCTGTAATCTGAAGAACATCAATCACCATATTAGTGAACATTAAAAACAACCTTCTCTCTGTCATTAAAACAAACTGCAGGAATCAAATAAACAAACACAACGTGACACAATATTCATTTCTTTTTTTAATTTTTATTTGGTCAGATTTGGATTTGCGCGATTAACAAAACTCTCTAATTTGAACATGTCAATTAATTACATATTTGCTATAGCGGTGACGTGCAGAACCCGGGTGTTCACCTTTAGATGCTTTAAACATTTTTTTAGGGTTTCCCACAGCTCCTGCCCACCCTGAGTGTCACCCCCACCCAATCGTTACACTTATGCATTTAGTATACGCTTTTATTTAAAGAGATTTGTAACAACAGGGCATTTCCCCTAACATAGAAACATGTTAAAATGGAGGCAGGAAACTCCACATGGTTTAGGGCAAATGCAGAGAACTGCAGTTGCTTTTGACACTCGGTATGCGACGCATACTGAGAAATGAAAATGCAAACGGGTAAAATTGAATTGCAATTTAAATATGACAAGGTTGTAACTCATAAGACAATGGAAATGCAAATGGACTTGCATTTTCATTTGAAATTTGGCACACATTGTACGTTCGCGTAAACGAAAAGGCAAACAATTTGCATTTAAATTGTGTCAGAACTTTTACACCCACAAATAGAAAACACAATTGCAAAAACGCAATTTACAATTTTGTTTTTTAAATTATCCTCAAAAATGCTCCATAGCAGTGAGTATAACATGGCGAGCTATCTTCTGGGGACACAGCTATCATGTGTATTGTCTGGTACATGCCTACCATGACACAGAAGGTGAGAACCAACACAGAAAAGTACAACATAGACATAATTGTCTTGTAGTTTTATTTGTTTACCATGTGTCATTCAAAACACAAATGACTGAATTTCAGAGAATCTTGGCAGCTTTTTTTTATTCTGTAAGTGAATAAAGACTGAGGCTGTCAAGTTCCAATATGACAAAAAAACACTAAGTTTCATTAAAAGGGTCCATACAACTTGTGTGCCTTATTCCAACTGTTTAACCCTGGACGAACAAATAGCTTTGTGTAATGAATAGAATGAAATGTAAGTAAGTAATTTCCCTGGTTTGTGTCAGATGTCTTAAAAAGAAAAGTATTGTACGATCAAATCGTTGGTATATTAAATATTAAAAGTTGTTCAATTAAACTCCTTAAAAGCTGACATTGGCAATCTTACGTATTAATATCTCTCACAATGTAGAATTTGGACTTAATATGCATGTATGAGTCAGAAATTGTGTCATCTAATAATTTGTGCTCATTTGATTTGTATTGAAATCTTTTTTAACGTTTTTAACACTGTAACTCCACAAATCAGTCTTGGAAGAGATACAAGTAGCCCTGTATGATTCAATTAGCCCTCATGTCTCTGCAATGTTGTAATGCTACAGTAAATGGTTGCTCAGGGGTGTCGGGGGTGTCAAACTCATTTTAGGGTGAGGGCCGGATGAGAAGAAATGCCATGTGCGGGCCGAATCTCCTTTTTTTTTTTAAATCATAGTGCACCAAATTACAAATTAATTTGCAAAAAAAAAACTGTTTATTAACACTCTTACTCCTTTTTGGGTAAACAAAGTTGTCCAAGTAATGGCAAGCAAAACCCTTTCCTTTGAACATGAATATTATTTGTCAGAGATAGCTTCATATTTATTTACATTAAATATGAAGCTATAGGCTACAATATAATTTACAAACTAGAAAAACACTTCACAATTTAAAAAAACTGCCTCTAACATATTTAACAACTCAATAGGTTATATGTAAAAAGCAATGTTTGTGAACAAGCTGATGCTCAATCATTAGCTTTTCCGTTCGGAGCTGTCAGTGTATTGATCATATTTCTCTGCGTGTGTCATAGTGTCGTTTAATGTTGTACTCTTTTTGCACAGCCACGGCTTGTGAGCAGATTAAACATACCTGCTTGCCGTTGACCTCACAGAAGAAATACTTCTCTTCCCATTTCTCATGAAACATCCGCTCTTCTAGATCTATTTGTCTTATTTTGGACATATTTAAAATCGCGAGCGCTTGCCACACATCTTCAGTTAGCAGACGTGATAGAAATTTAGGCGCCACTTTAGAACGCGCATGCGTGTTAGAGGTTCCGGCTGAAGCGCAATAGAAGCGCAATTAAATGATCAATGATAAAAAAAAATGAATAAAACCAAAGACAATATTGCAGCGAATACCCGTACATAGACTTTATTTAATACTACTACTAATAATAATAATCATAATAAAAATATTTAATATTATTGTTCAAAGCATCCTGCGGGACGTATTGGACGCCTTAGTGGGCCATATTCGGCCCGCGGGCCGTATGTTTAACACCCCTGCTATAGATGAATGTGTGTGTGAATTCATGTTGGTTGCTAGGGTGCTCTAAATGGCTGCTAGGGCATGGCTGGACAGTTTCCATGGTAATAATTAAAGACTGCTTGCCAGTCAAAAGAGGCCACTCTATGTGGTCCTGATGCCTCTTACCTTTTGAAATGGAAGTCAAGGGATGGTTGCGAGGGTGCTGTACTGTAACTGGTTGTTTGGGAGTGGTTATGGAGTAACCATTTGTTGCTGCTTACTAAGCTGAGTGATATGAGCCCAACCCCAAGTCTCTATGACATTCTGATGCAGAGCTATGACATCACAAAGATCTGCCCAATGTTAAGTCTATGGAATTTTACTGCCACTTTGTCATAGGCCCTAAAAACATTGTACACCAGACCGCTTATAAAAGTCATACGAATGCAAGAGAATAATAGTGACGCTTTTCTTTCAATAATTACACTTCTAAACAACTGATTAAAACCAAAGGAAAACTAGTTTCATTGGTTTCTCATTTTCTTATTCTCTTACCGGTAATTTTATATTTTAACATTTTTTTTATTTAGCAAGTTACTTGAGTAACTTGGACATTTTGAAAAAATAGTTTGATAAATTTTGATAAATATTAAACATAATGAAATTTTTTTTAATTAATAATTTTTAAATACATTTTTATAAAAATTAAAACATTTTTTTAACTTATAAACTTGTTCTTTTAGTACTACTGCACGTTCTGGTCAGTAATGAATAATTTCTGTGTAATTTTAGTAATGAATAATATTCTGTGCATTGATTTATTTGCTGTAGCTTGTAGATGAGACCTGATAAAGTGGACTTTGATTTGAGCCTTTTCCTGAAATGTATGTAATTTTATGGATTGTATAATTTATTTATAAAAGGAAAAGGAAAGTTGTAGTTGTTGTATTGTAAAAATAAATGTTTAATAGCCGACAATGTTGACGATAAGTTTAACAAGCATCTACCTGTTTTTATAACCTTGCAAATAGCCGCTGCCAAAAGAAACATACAGTACGTGAAGAGTAACAGAAGGTGGCGCTGGTGAGCTTCAGCACAGTGCTAAAGACCCTCAAAGACCGACAAGATTTTCCTTTTCCTCGGAAGACTGACTTTAAATACAGATGTTTTGTTTTCGTCAAATCTTGTTTTTATAGATGATACAGATGTTTAGTTCAGTTTTGACGCTCTCATTCTTCCATTATGTTTGTTTAATAAGAAGTTTTGTTGATCACTCTTAGCTGGAAGATTACTGTAGTACTGTATTCAAATGAATATTTGTGCTTTGTATAGTTATGTGTGTAGACACTTGTGTGTATCAGTCATTACTGGTTCATAAGTAATGTCATGAACTGCACTTCAGGAAACCTCTGTGCACTTGAGGAAAACTGACTTTATGCATCCAGTAGAAATCACCAGCTGATTACAATTCATTGAAATTTAAATAGGTTAGTTCTGAGAAAAGGTCTTTGGTAGGTCATGTGCAAACTACATACTTAAAAAAACAGCTGAATCAATAACAGAACTGATCGTCCAGGGCAAAGTCAGGATGCTGCCCCTGACCCCATTTGACCTCTAATGACCTCTGTCACACTTGATTATTCTGGACACACCCTTGTAGTTCACTTCCCCGAGCCCTCTCACTTTCCATCAACACACCACCCAGATCAGACCAAGAGTAGCGCCCTGTTTACAACACGACAAAACACTCTTGACAACAACATTTTTATAACCAAAATATAAAACAACTAAAAAAGATCTAAAGCAAAATTAATGAAATATCTGCTGTTGTGAAATTATAACAGAAGCCTTTTAAATCTGTAAAACTTGTAAACTTTCACTTTTATTACTTCCTGTATATTCTGACCAAACACTAATACATTTGGCAGTATAAAGCACAACTGTTGAAATAACTCAGTGTTTATAATAACATGTTTTTGTATGTAGAAATGAACACAAACAGTTTCAGTGTGGAGCTCTCTCTCTCTTTCTCTCTCTCTCTCTTTCAGTGCCAACTGCGGTTGTTACAGTGTTTCTCTTATCTCTCTCCTCTGGTTTTATCTTAAGTTA
>JAZGTI010014551.1:0-14026 GCA_036877585.1 Botia kubotai
CCTTGGCACCATGCTCTACCAGTTAAACTACATTAAAACAGAAAGTCATTACTTTTATCCTCAAGTAGAATTTGTAGAAAATAATAAAAAAATAGGAAAAAGCAGTGGAGTACCATTTGGAAAAAAACAAATCTGCTGAATGTTTTACAATTCCTCGGGATATTATATAAGGGTCTGGTGGGAAATAACTTTTAAATGCACTATACATACAACACCTCTGCACAAACTTAGCTGGAGACAACTCTGCAAATGAAGCATTGTCCCTGGGAGAGGCCACAGGGAAATATGATTCTACCAGAATGAAAAACGTTTGTCAGCTCAGAGTCTTCCACACACAAACCATTACAGAGTCTTATCAAAGGTATACCGTCTCTTAGGCGTATGTTCCGCTTAGAGAAGCTTGCAGTGACCCTTAAAAGACTCTTTTCTTTTGTTTTGTAAATTGTCTTTGCTTTTAACTTTAAAAGCCAAAGATGTTATCTCCTCCTGCCTCGGTCGAGTTATTAACTAGAGGGGAATTGTTTCTGGGTTACTTTAAGACGACGATGAAAACAACTATACAAAGGTTCGACTTTGCTGGTTTTGTACAAAGTCACCCTTCACATTTGTCTTGTATCTGACAAAATTTGCCTGGCTTTCTGCATTCCACCTTGTGCCCGAGACTTATTAAAATCTCCTGCACTACATCTGAACACTACAGGCTTGGTCTTGGAGGAAATGGGGACTGACATTTAAAACTGAGAAGCCGATTTGGCCTCTGTTAACTTCCTCTATTCACATTCTTTGCGTGATTAATTGACAACATGGAACGACTAACTTGGCACAATATATTGAAGAATCACGTCAACACCCTAGTTGTTCCATGGGCTGCCGTGTCTGCTCCTAACCTGCCTGAACAACAAACCAGTTTTCCTTGATAATTAATTACATAATGAATAATTTCAGGTTTTGAGGTTTATGGGCTAAGGCAACGGGTTTACACGAAACCTTGGCAGGCGTTCTAAATACACAGTCCTTGTCAACAGGCAGCAGGTAACATAAATCTTCTGGTTTGAACAACAGGAGGCTGGAAAAACAACACATCCCACAAGGCATCAAAACCTTCTTGACAGCCTGAACGTCTCTGTTCTTTATTCTTCAATGCTTTTCATTACGATGAATGTCCTAAACTTATCAAACAATGATTTAAGCCTCTTAAATGCATGTTATATTTATGAACTGAACATGCCTGAGCAGACTTGTCTAGCATTACACACGGTGCGAAGGCAGGGACGTGTAATTATGTCATCTCGTCCCTTTACATTTGAGCTGTCAGATGAATTGAGCCGATTACAACGACTCATTCTCTTGCTAAGCCAATGGAATTTTCAGAGAACAGGTTAAAGAAATTAAAGGTTTAGAGAAAAAGCAAACAAAACTGAATGTATAGAGCTCTGGGGTTCTTCGTACCTTTTTCGAACCTTGTTCCTCCTCCACGCCGTCGCCCACCACCACATAAACAACTTTCCTCCCAAACCTCTGAATTACTCTCTCAAAGCAGCTCTCTTTTCCTGAGGAGAGAAACAGGTTTAGTGCCGTGGAAAGCAGGGAAGCCACATCCAAGACCCGGCCCATGTGAGGGCTCTTCAAATACGCAATAAGTTACACAAAATTACGCAGTGTAAACACTTTGCCCTGGCTTCGAGATTCGATAAGATCGATGCCCAGATAAAAGCAACCTGAAAAGCATTAAGTGTGTCCCATTCCTCCTAGAACTTGGGACAAATGGAGTTTAACAAGCTAAATCAGCCTCACATGCAAAACGCCACAATGAGGGAGGCACAGAACTCATGGCCTCCCGATTCAGCGCGAGTGGCGGATCCGCTTGACAATGACCCGAAAGTGAAGGTTGGTGTTTATTTTGCGTTTGAAAAAGTGGAGGAGAAAAAAATGTCCGAGTGGAATGACATAAATTTGCAGAAGTGGTTTCATATGTAGACCTGAAAAGAAGACGCCCGGCTGAGGCTGAGCACCAAGAAAATAATCCCAGCCTGATTAGGCCTCTTCCTGAACATCAACCCTCTCGTGTGTCTGCCACTTCTTCAGCCTAACCCAATCACACGGCATGTGTCTCGTGCTGTTTACACATAATATCACAGTAATTACGGCCGCACTCCAATGATCCACATGAAGAGTCTATTCACAGATCCACAGGTCGCTAATTGCTGAAGATCTCACACTGCTTACCTATTTTTGTGGCGCTGTAGATGTTTTCGATTGGAAACACCACTCCCAGCCCATAGAGGAGAACCTTTGCGAGAGCAGGTATAAGCTGCGTTGTAGTCACCAAGATGTTCACGCAGTTTGACCTGTAATTGAAAAGCAAACAATGTCAAGTGCAGAAATAACAGTGAGTTAAATACACAGTGTTCATCACCCACAATGCACTGGGCAGCCTTGTTGTGATTAATGGATCTTTAATCGTTTGGGAATGAATTAATCAGTGCTCTCAAACACCATCCCCCTGAAAATGTCTAGAGGAGTGTTTCTGAGGTATGGGGGTATAAATCCCACAAGTCCTATCCATACCTCCTGCTGATTTATGTACAATAAAGACAGGCTCTATATAATTTGCATACCTCGAGTGGATTAATGTTAGTGCTTTCAATGCCAGTGTTAACCAAGAGTCCGTCAGAGCTTCGATTTCTGCTCGCAATTGCAACCAGGCTTCCCTTTTGGCCGGGCCAAGCAGACCTGAAATGAACAGAAATATTGTTTGACTTGGACCATCCTGCGGATACTTTCAGAAGGTTCAAAATGTACTCCAACCAAGTGGCTCCGCACGAGGGGTTATTTGAAAAACGTTCAAGCGCTTTTGCTGACAAGCCCCTTCTCCCCAGCAATTTTGAGCAAAGCAGTTTGTTAGGGGATTACCTCCGACGTTATTTTTATAGGTGGTGTAAATTTCTTTTACTCGTCTGTAACGGAACGCCAGCTTTCTCATCCAGTCCACACCTCCTCTCACACCGGTGGCCAGGCACAGGTTGGCACTAGTGGCGGCAGCGTGGAATCCGTCTGTGCTAAAATTATACGTACTAAACAGAAAGGAGAGACAGAGGATGCATGTTGACCTGCTTCTGAATGAGCCGAAAGATTTTAAGAAGTCTATTCGTTGGGAAACCCACCTCAGATCCTGGCCGTTGTCGTCTGACGACACGTCGTCGATGTGAACCTGATCACACTCCTGGAGAATAAAGAACAAGAGATGGACACGGTGAGCCTGTCTGAATTGAAATACGGCGATTTGATTAATGGTTTTCACGTGCAAAATTGGGTGCGATTTGGCAGCTCGAGTCCATGAAGCGAATAATGTCAACAACTGTGGAATTCCCATTTGAAGCCTAAGCTCTCTCCCGAAAGCTCGAATCAGGCCTCAACCACTTCCAGCCCCTAACCCCCCACCTGCTAAATCTTAATAAAAATAAACACCATCATCAGGGGACCGGGGGCCCAACCCATTTGGCCACTACCACTAGGGGGATCTCTTGATATACACATCTGACTGTTTATAAAATCAATTGGGACTGGATCAGTGTGTCACAGTAGACAGGAAGGTAGAAATGGATTTTCTGTGTAAGGTCTACTGGTCCGCAGACTGGTTGCCCAAACAAAGAGATAGCTGTGGGATAATGACAGCGCCTCAGCCTCCTTCAGGATCTCCACTTCTTGGAGAGGCTGTATGATTCTACAGCTCAGAGCTGATTCAGCCAGTGCACACAGTAACACAAACCAGACTTTCTGGTAAATGTAACGTACTAGAAAAATTGAACCTGATGCTAACCGCCAATGAAATTATGACCTCTGATTGCTGCCGAGCCACACACCAACACAGCCTGAGGCCAGCTTTTTGGAGAAAGCAGACAGAAAATCTGTTATTAGTTTTCCATTTATAGTCGACCTCCACCCCCTCCCCTGCAAGAGCCATAGATGTTAGCGAACTGCGCCTGAGCACTGAAATCAAACAAATTTTACATGGACAGACAGAGGTGATGGCTTGGGACTTGAAAAAAATGGTCTGCACAGGACATTGTGGAACATCTAACTGGAACAGCTACCTAAAACACTATATATATATATATATATATATATATGTACACACAGATGTTTACTTATATACCTAAATAGGAACATTCCATAGACTTCTGTTGTTTTTATACACAGCTTGTTATAAACACCATAACCTAACACACACTCTAAACCTTACTATATTTTAATAGTGTTCGTTAAATGTGTACATCTGCAAAATGAGGTTTTGCTCATATATTGTCCCCAATATATGGTTACATAAACCCCCCAACATAAACGCTACAAAGTATACGCAGCATACATGTTACACAATATCTAGAATTTGTATATGGCACAATTTGGTTCTAGTATTTAATTTATAATTAAATAATTTTGTAAAGTAAAAAGACTAAGAGATTATTAGTTGACAGCGTCTTCTGTTAAACTAGCACTTGCATTTCAAGTTCAATCTAACACTGTACTTAATACAGTCAGATGTTGGAAGGGGGTGTTTCCTTTCACCTAGTGTTTAAGAATTACCCTTTCATAACTTTAAGCCTTTTAATTAAGTTTCAATGGGCTGCTAAGACACCAAAAACACAAAAAGGACTTCCTTGTTTTAACTGGATCTGGACCTGGCCAAATGCTGACGTTATTGCATTCCTGCCTAATACTACAGCAGGGTAGGGGTAAGCGCTTCGGACCGTAAACCTTTTTTATTTTACTGGTTCCCCTCTGAACAAATTTTTCATCTCTCTGGATTTGTGGGGAGAGGGAGGGGAGAGCGACGTGAGGAGAAACTCAAACCAGCTGTTCTTTAACAGAATTAAAATCTTGACCCTCAACCCCTGCTCTAATGCAGCCATTCTCTGGCCAAGCCTCTCCCAGCAAGCTTCGGGATCCAAAGAGGAAAAGACTTTGACCTGGTGCCCTTCTCCTCCTCTCCAGGGCTCCACAGGCTCAGATAAGGGGGAGGGGGGCTGGTGGGTTTGTGGGGAGGAGAGTTGGGGTGACCTCACATGGAGAACTTGGGAATGTTGTGGGTCCAAAAGATTGAGTGCCAATTGCAGCCACGGCTCAGGAACACCTCAAGCTATTTGTGTAATCTGTTTCAGCAGTTTATCCTTAATACATCTGAAGTACCAATTTGTTTTTTACAGGTAACCTCTGGACAAACCAAAATCATTACAGAAACCTGGGGCCTCCCTCAGAATGTTTCATCATTATGATGGCAAAATATGCATCTGTGCAAGGACATCTGCGATACAGAAAACTAAAATGCTCCCTAGCCCTGTATTAAAAGGCTAACAATACTGATAAAGCCAAAGAATAAATGAATAGAATAAAATACAGCTGTGCAATGAAATTTTGCGCTTTCCTCAGTAGTACACATACATTAGAAACACATACATACAGATAAGATGAGGCATGTGTAAACAAATATGTACAAGTGCATATAAAAAGTAAAAATATGCAAGTGAAAATGATTAATAATACAAAAATTGCATATAAAAATTGCTTGTAGAAACTGAAATTATCGCACAAACTCTGTAGCTTATGTTATGAACAGTGTATAGTTCTTATAATTATTGCACAAACCCTTAAGTTATGAACATAACATGCACGCGGCACTACATATAACCCATTCATACGATCTCTTCATAAACTCTATTCTGATATTTATAACTACTCAAATTATCAATCCGAAACACACTCCAGCAATATTATTTTGACTGTATTGTTTGTGTGTGGGCAGTGTGTGGCTACTGTAGGTCTCTTGATGTTACCCTGTCACGCCTGTTACCGCGTGTTTACATTCACTTTTTAATTCAGTGGTTATTATGACATGCAATTAACAGTTCACAGGCTCCTAGACCTCCAGGATGAAAGTTAGCGCAAAGAAAGAATGCGCAACCTCCAGCAATTACTGCACACAGCTGGGGCTCACATAAACCACTTGACTGCCACTCTGGTAGCTGCACCCGGACCTTAATGGAGCCGAGCTGTCCTAATGTCTTACAGTAACTCAGGAGACTCATTAGAGTAGCTTCTTAAGCTCTCGTAAACACCGCTAAGCTTAATGACCGAGGATGGACCAGCTTTAAGTGGTTAACTACAACATGTGGTTGGTCTTTAAGGGTGGCTGAAGGTATCTTCAATACAGTTTTCTCTCGAAAGGATAAGATGCTATAAATGTTACTTGAAGCACAGAACCAAGTCAGTTAGTTGAAGGCCGGTGGTGAGAATTCAATTGAGGGAATGAAAGCCGAGCGAGATCCAGTGTAAATACATCTGTCCTTGCTGTTGAGTTTCTTCTAGTTCTCAAGCCCTTGTTCACAAAGTAGTGCTTTCGTACAAACGTACAATCACTCCTAATTTACTCCAGATGTTTCTACTGTAGGCTGTGTAAAGATCCTCCTCTGCAATTCATACGTAATTACACCTTACACAAACATTTTGGGTCTGTTTGATTCAATTCTTTTTTACTCCTCTTGTTGATTAAACTGTCTGAAGGTCCCGGTTCAAGAAAAAAATATAAAAAACATTATTCATAAAGAGCCACTATGTACAACGGTGGGAACTTCAAGAGGGGCCTAACAAACTACAAAATAAACACGTTCAAATCAGCTCCTCTCTGTTGTAATTCTCTCGCTCTCATTTTCCTTTCAGTTCCTTCTCTGTCTATCCAGGCCTATTCATTTATGCGAGCTATCAGAGCCCCCTTTGTTCGCTGGCATCTGTCATTAAGCAATCAAGCCGGACTGCTTGATTCTTCCTGTTGGCCAGAGGAAGGGCTTTGCTGCCGACTGCTCAGAAGCAAGCTGCAGAATGTCAAAGAGAAAATGATTTTTTAAAGCTACAAACCTCACTTTCCCTTTCGTTCCTGCTGTTGAAGCTGGAAACATCCGTATTGCATTACTCTTCCTGGCTACCTTTGTTTCTGTGTTTTTTTTCTGTTAGCACAGAAGGTAATGGGCTTTATCCCTGGCCGTGCCCTGGGCCAGATCTTAAACTCAGCCTGGAGAGGAACAAACTCCCTAAGCAGGTGAGCAGTCCAGGTAACAAAGGCACAGTGTGAGTGATTACAGCCATCATCACAACATTCCTCCAAGCCTACAAGCTAAGTCCATGTGAAAAGACCCAATCCATGGTTCGCAGGTTCTCAATACTGCCACTCCATTGGCAGGGTCTGTCATCCCCCATCTGTGAGGGGGGTTCATGACCCTAGTGTTTCCCCCCTCCCTCACTTTCCCACCACAGTTGGCCCACGCAAAGGGTGAGAGAGGTAGAGAGAGATAGGAAGGGTGCAGCTTACCTGTGGGTCGGACACAGGATATGGAGAACAAAGAGAGTTCTTCAGACCCACTTCATACCAATCCACAGTTTCTGCTTGAACAGTCATGGAATTCAAACAGGTAGGTAAAACAAAATCTCTATGGAAACGTAGGTTTCCTAAAATGGAGGTTTTTAACACGCTTATATAAAAAAGCTGATATTTAAATCAAGTAATCTTTAGTAAAGTGTGTGTGATATGGAGAAAAATAATGGAAAGTTTGTACTGAACTTAACTGGTCTCAAAAACATGAAATGTGGCATTTTGTGGAATGCTCATAACGGCAAGAATCAAAAATGCTCTTGTACAGTCATGAGGCTACTAAACACACAAGTACAAATGCCAGCTGTTCCACTGCACAATATTGCATTTCTACTTCATAGGTGTGATGCCAGTAAAAACAGTCTGTCCAAACATGAAGACAAGCAAAAACTTGCTCTTATTAATCCTCTGACAAACCTGAGGGTTCAACATATCAAATGATGCGTTTGCTTTTTTTTTTACATTTTCTGAGGAATTATTGTAAATCACAGAAGTTTCCCAATAGCCTTCAAACATTTGTGCATCTGAAAAACTGCCAGGCAGACATGTTTATGTGCCAGAATTTTATGTATGAGGATGAGCAATCTTGTACTAAACCATCATTTGTCATCACAATGTTTGTAACACTACATTTTCCATAGACGCACAACCCTTATTGCTTTAAGGCCCCTGTACTGTGGGCTGCTGGGCAAGAGGGGGTCGGTGCTGAGAGAAGATAGACAGAGTGACTTTAAAAGCTCTATATTCTCTCTTTAGTCACTCCAAAACACATCAGGGCCCCTGAAGGGACCTCTGGAGCCCTGACAGCCAACAGATACTACCTGCGTCTAGACATAAAAGTACATTAAACCCACAAAGTCAAATCCTGTTCCCAAACACACAACACACAAAGGGAAAGTTATGATAATGACTTATTTCACTTTCAAAAGAGTCACTCCTCTATTTTTGTTTGGTCCAAAGAGCTCTAGGAATTTGATGGAACATTTGCTTGTGGTATTGGCCAGAAATACTGTATATTAAATAACAAAGCCATCTCCCTAAATAACCATGAGCAAAACTGATCACTAAGCAGAACTACAATTGAAAAGATGTTAAACGCAGATATTTGTAAAAGTATTCAAAATATTAAAATTGTAATTAAAACATCCATTTAAAAAATCCAATTGCATGATTTTAATTGCAACAATATTACATATATGAACCTAACACCTCCTATCCCAACTATACCCTCTATCCTGGGGTGTTAAAAATGTCACTGGGTTGGCCTTAAGTATGCATAAGTCGAGGTACAGCGAGGCTAATTAGAACCGTTCCAACCTCAGACCCAGAGAGAACTCTGTCCTACACACGGCTCTGTGTTGTTTTCTCTCCCAGCAAGCCGTGGCCCTTCCCGCTGAGAGGAGCACGGTCGGCCCTCCAGAGACACACATTCCCACACAGCAACCCGCACTCCACCTCTCAGCCAACACACAAGAATGCTTTTATCCCTGTGATGTCCTCACACTCAGGTACTGCACACAGAATATCACACAAGCTGGAGGGAACTTTATTGTTATTGTACAACCAGTTGTTGTGGTATAACCAAAGAGAATCATGCCAAAAATAAACCTCTGTCCCTATTGTACTCAAGCAATTTTACAAAATGAAGTGTTGAAAAACAGATGTAAAAATTAATTTTTAAATGTACAGAACAACTTTTTATTTATAATAAATTAACACTTCACTATAAAGTTTTATTTGTTAAAATAAGTATACAACCTTAGTTAATATGAAGTCACAAATAACAATACTTATACCACATTTATTAATTCTAGTTAATGTTAATTTTAATATTTACTAATGCATTTTTAATTTTGTTTAAATTGTGTCTGTCAGCATTATTTAATGAACAATGAACAATTGTATTTGCATTAGCTAACATTAACAAAGATCAATAAATTCTGATCAAATGAATGCATTAATTAATTACCTAATCTTATAAAATGGAACCTTATTGTAAAGTGTAACCTATAATACTTTATAAATGAAAAATACTGTTGCTCTAGCACAGACATTAAATTAAACTTAAATTTAATTTAAAAAGGAAAATGACAAAAATATTTAGAGTACTTAACTAAAACTTATTTTTGTATTTACTTATGTACATTTATCATTACTCATGATAATATATAGTATACAATGTTTGGTGTCTTGACAAAAATAAACTAACAGAACATATCACATCTATACATTATCATAACGTATTATTATTTAAAGTAATAAAAATTGACCAACGTATTTTCTGTTAGAAATGCATATTTTAAATAAACATATTTTAAAATAACCATTCAATGTTATTTGCAAAATCTTCTATGGACATTGTGCACAGACTATTTTTGTATGAAACTTGTGGTTCCTGAAAATAACCGCTAAATCCTCTCTTGAAGAAATCCTGAATCAATATGCTGCAATCAATACAAGTATCATATTGCTGACAAGCATGAAATATATTCTGCCATTGTACAATATCAATAATTAAGTGAGCCAAAAAACAAGACTGTCTCTTTTTCTAAAGATCTCTGCCACTTTGTTTCTCATGTTTGGTGCTTTATCACTGAAAAAAGTTTGTGCTGGGTCACAGCAGAGTGTGTGTGTGTGTCTTCTTTTTATTACTTTTCGACACTCATCTGTGATTATCAGCAGTGATAAAACTCCGAATCACACACATGCACGAGACAGCAAGCAACAAACCAATAACACAAGCCATCGACTGCACTGAATGGTGTAACACGACACAATGCAACACGACCCGGCGCATCACCAAGACAGAGCGACGCTTTAATCAGACAGGATGTGACCACCAGAAAACTTATCCGTGTGGATCACAGCCCAAACCAAACCAAACCAAAATTTACTAGCAACTGAGCGTTTTGTGTTATTTTCCAAAAATGAGCATTTGCAGCGTGACACAATACAAAAAGCACTGTACGGCTGTCATTTGCACATTTGTGTACGAGCTGCACAGATGACAACCTAGTGTTGCAAACCCCATTTGTATGTGCAAAGCCAGGGGGGAAATCCCTTTATAGCTTTGACTAAATTAGACTGAGCATATGCATTTCTTCCAGGCCATAAACATATATCTACTGTGGTCTACAGTTTAGAATTCTTCTTACAATTCTGTTCAATTTTCCTTCTTTATCCCTTTAATTATCTTGTTCAGTTCTTTATTGTATTGAAAAAACATTCTTTTGCGGTTTGATGTACACAAAGCAAAATATCCTGGTATTGCATGCAATTGTAGTTTTAAGAGATGGTCCTTAGCTTTAAAGTGTCAAAGGGAAATGCAATAATTTAGTTACTGAGATATAGTAGAAAGGAAAAACTGTGCATTTCACAATCCAATCATTTTACAAGATGCCTGAACTGCCAATTCATACGCGAGCGGCTTAAACACATGAAACGAAATAAAAATACAGGACAGATGTTGTGAAAAAGCCACATTTAAGCTTTGTCGCGAAACTGCTTTCGAAACGGCACATCTATTTTGTAAAGTTGCTATTACGATTCGATGTAGCCAAACATACGGAAATATTTAACAGCCAATTGCTGTCAATTAACTTTGATCAAGATGAGTGCGATTGGAATCTCGCCGTCACTCTGCTGTCTGGGGCAGCACAAACATTTTCTTTCTCCCTGGTTCTCGTGGCAGTAAAAGCAGAGCAGGACCGTTGACTAATGAGACCTGGCAGACTCGCAACAGTTCTCCTCACACTTAAGTATCAAACAAAACATTTCCTCCTCTGCAGGGTCAACCACGAGCAGGACACAGAGGAAAATCAATGGGTCAGCAGTGTTGGGTTCTGGGGAAGAGGGAGAGCTCGCCAGTGGTGTCTGGGTTCAGCTGGCTCGGTTAGATCAGGTTGGGTAAGGCTACTGATCCCCATGTTGTATTACTAAGCCTGTATTATTTTCCTTCTTTGGCGAAACTCAGAAGCAGTTTTGAAGATCGTGCTGGTCTTTCTTTACATGCGATTCTAATAAGGACTGGAGTTTTTAAGCCTAACAATACAAAATATATATTTTTTCTGATAATCTGTCCCTCCAATGAGATCTGACGGGTTTATAGAATCAGAGGTCTGGCAAACTAGATCAGATTTTTAAATGAATCATTCAGTAAATTATAAATTTTGTGTGCCCTTAGAAAATATTGAATATAGTAAACAATCTGCATAACGTGTATAGACTTTTGTATCGTATGAAATTAAAAGTCACATAGATTTTAAACAATATATAGGTGAGTAGATCATACGTTTTTTGGGAGAGTGGTAAACTGTCCATTTAAGAGTTTCTACATTTATTACAATAAATTGCAGTGCATACTTATACATTTTCAATACTCCATGATAAAGTTCTGGTAGCTTCAGCAACACCAGATCCGGTCCATCTGAACCTGATTGCTATGAACACATGGAGCACTGCCAATCATGGGTACCCCACCAGTCTCATTTCCAGCCCTCACAGGGAGGGGTGGACAGACACCTAGATACCCTCTCAGTAACTGCCCCCGGGGGCAGATTTTACACCGATCCAACATGAATCAGGTGGTGCAGGCCGAGAAGTAGCTTCAGACCGTGACTGCGGCCGGGCGGACAGAGACACTGAGCACACAGCATGACACGCAGACAGTCAGAGCCCGTACAGAAATATTAGAAGCTGACAAATTGGCCTGAACGGCAGGAAAAGGTGGGGGAGGGGGTGAAGGTGGGCGCAGACCGGAGAGACTGACAGCGCATGTAAAATTCATAGTGTCCCGTGGGCTCGGAGGTAATACTTCACCACTGAAGGACATTAGCGAGAAATAGGCACCCCGCTATTAAATGGTTGCTGATGCTATGGCTTAAACTTAAACGAACGGACTGCTCTTTTGCTTGTAATGTAACGTATACACTCTGTTGTGACTTATCAACATATTGGGTTGGGACTGGGTTTTAAATATTGCCGGGTTGGAGAAATAATCGCAGTATTAAAAAGTCTCGCGGCAGGCTGCACGGGGGTGATATCAGCTACAGTAAGCTAGAAAACAGGAAATCCCCGAAGTGACAAAACATGCTGGACTTACTTCCAAGTCGTTGAAGAAGAAATGCGTGTCGGCCAAGTTGAAGATCATCTCCTCCATTCTCAGTCCTAATGACACAGACGTTGGTGGATCCTAAAGAAATAACGAAACATACCCAACAGTGAATTTTCTGTCCCACATAAATATAAAGAATATATAGGGAAGCTTAATGACTAGATATTACTAGATGTTTCATAAAGATTTTGGCTCTACATTCTAACCATTACAAACTATTCAATCAAAACCACAGCAGAAAATGCAAAACATTCCACATATTCCACCTAGACCTAACCAGAAACTATAAATCCCTGTCTAGACTTTTTACAAAGTCAGTGGCTTTAATTAAAGCTGAATGGCTATTAACAACATGGTACAGATAATAACAGGATATAAAATATACATTGGAATAAAACATATATCAACCTATCCAAACTTCCATGGCTTCAATATAAGTCATTTAAAAAAAGTGTGTAAAACGAGGCTGGGCTTAATTTTGACACTCTGTGGGCATTAAAAACTGGTGATTAGATGCTCTGAAAGGATTTTGAATTCAAAGCGTCATCATAAATACATCACCGTCCACACACCTCAGATCTTTCTAAACATTATTATTGATGCATCTCACTCCAGCCCCCTACACAATCTGATCTCACATCAGATAAAGTATTTTTCCAACTACTTGTAAAAGGTTTAAGTTGGGAATTTAATAAATCAGGAAGATGCACATTTTTCTTCCGCAAAAGAGCTTTACCAAGTAATGTATAAACCTGTGCATTGGCAGTAATCAAAATGGATTACTCACTTAAAACATAATGGACTCTTTTTTTAAATTGTATTCTGTTTCCACGGTAATGCAATACTGGCAGTAATAATGATGTCAGAGTTGCGTTAGAGCTGATACGAAAATGGAGGTGAACGTTCTCTGTATTGCAACGAATCGGTGTGTTTGCCTCATCGCAAAATAAGCCTGCGCATACATCTGCACGTTGTAATGATTTAAATAGCACTTTACTACATTTCTAAGACATTGTCAAACATTGTTTGCAAACAGCTAAAAATATTTTGGAGCCACGGCATTCAGTGTCAATATGTAAATATTGTAGTGCAGTCTAGAGGCAGCTACAGGACCTTTAAACAAGCATTCATGCATAAGCCTTCATGTTAAAATCATCGTCTGTAATCTTCATTCCACACGGGCTTATTTCTCTAAACGGTGGCTTCTCTCTTGTTCTTCATTAAGAGGATAGAGGGAGTGTGAGAGGACAGCAGAGATGAAATGAAGGAGGGGATTTATTTCAGTGTCTGCACGGCCGTGCTGAGTCAGAAAGCTCTGCTGCAGGGATTAAAGGCCAAAGCCACCTGAAGAAACGGCTGAGCTTTTAACTGATTACATGCCACACTCACAATGAACGTTTTAACTGCGGACAGCCGGAGGGGAAACCACACAAGTAGAACAGAGTCATCAAAGTCACTCGTGATGGTTTATTAAGAAATTGTTCTCCTTTATA
>JAZGTI010014552.1:0-14025 GCA_036877585.1 Botia kubotai
ATACATTTCAGAGCGTTTATTGGATTGCCTTATCGGTGCCGTTTGGATTACTTCTCGTTTTAGGATTTTTGCCACCTGCCTATTTGAACGTTTGCTGCCTGTCTCGACCCTCGCCCGTTTCATGGTTTTGTCTTTGTTCGCCCTTGCTTTGCTCGCCCCCGTTTGACCCTTGCACGTTTGTTGATTACTCTAATAAAACGCTGCGAATGGATCCTTCTGTCTCCGCCTCTTTGTTAAATTAATTTTGTAGACAGTAATGTAATTACACCATCTTTATTTTTTTCATTAAAACACTATAATTTAATTAAAAATGTTTTAAAAATGGATGACTTGCAAACAAAAGCCCAGCATGGATAGTACAACTTCATTACTGTTTAAAAATCGTTGCAGGTTATTTAAGAAACTAAATGGGATAATGCCAAGACAAATTCTAGACAATTGTGGATACGATAAATATGCTAATATATAACATTAACACAATTTATTTGAAATTTTGAATTGAAAATAAGTGATTCTAAACTATTGACTGGTAGTGTCTGTGTATGAATTGTGTGTCTTCTAAGGTGAGATGATCAGAGGTAGTAGCCAGGCCTTAATTGGAAAAGCTGCTCCAATCCCCACTTGCAGTCACTCTAGCTGCGTTTACATGGACACTTTTTGTTTCAATCGGATTGAAATCAATCAGATTGATGAATCTGAGCGCAGTGTTTACATGAACGCTGAATAAAGTAAACGTTTACATGACACACTTAGAATCGGATTTGATCTTTTGACGTGCACAGTACATGGATACACGTTCCCCACCGTACCATACTAGCAGCCACTCTATTGCCATTGCTGCTTTTTGCGTTTTTCAAAGCACAATTAACATTTAAAACACTAAGCAACATCAAGTGTTTACATGTCCTCTCGATCGGATTAGAAAAGGTTTAAACCAACCCATACAATCCGCATAAAATTATGATCGTATCTGGCCAATTCAGTCTGATTGATGTGTTTACATGTGACTTTTTTAATCTGATTGTGCTTCTAGTCCCATTACGGTTGGATTGTTAGGGTCCATGTAAATGCAGCTACTGGGCACAGGCCCAGGTCTAAAAGCAACAGACCAGCCTATTGGCAGACAACCACACAACACCATTTGTGCTAAACACATACCACAAAGGCGTACTAGCTGCTAGCCACTAGAAATTGGTAAAGTTGAAAACATTGTTTTGCATAGAAAGCACTCAAGGATAAACACAATATTTTAATGTTGGGGTGAAGAAAACAAAAAAATTTAAGAAATGTATTAAAAAAAATCATTAAATTGGATGATTCTGCCCTAATTGCAAATCTTACATTTAGGTCAGAAAATGTATAAATCTAGATTGTAACATTAGTTTAAAAGCAAGATCATGTGATCAATTCCTGTGAGTTTTTCCCCATCATTGGAGTTTTGGTTCCTTGCCACTGTTGCCCTGTTGGCTTGCTTACTGGTAGACTGCTAACATTTAGCTTGGCATAGGGTTTTGTAAATTGTTCATATTGCTTTTTAATGTAATGACCAAAACAAAGTTTTAAAGATTTTACTATTTTGTTATTTCTTTTGATCTCTCATTCTCTTCTATTATGCAATGTTTAGATATTTTATGGTATTATTGCACACCCCTTTTACTCCCATAAAATTGTTTCTTCTTTCTAAGCACCATGTCAATGTAAGCTGGAACGGCATATCTTGCTTAATATAATACCTGTCATCTATTGACTTAATTGACTAAATGTTGCATAGTCTCAAAAGTACATACTGTTTTACTAGGTTATTTAGATATATTACCCTCTCATAAACCACTGAGACAGGTATTATCCTCACAATTACAGGTATTTCTGATGTAGGTATTTCTGGTCAATTTATTAATTCATTTATTTTTGTCCAAATGTGTTGTAGTTTATCATCAGTTCAGTTAAGTTATATTGCTAAACCAATTACACTTTAATATCTGTAGATAACTGATGATGTACGATCCAGTAGGTTAAGATATATTGAGGATGTGTTTAAGGAAGCTATGCTCACATATGGCCTTTGCTATGCCGGAGTGCTCTATCTCTATAACAAGCTACATGGTGTCACAAATTAAATTAATCAACAAAGAAAGAGAACAGAAGACACAATAAGCGAAGAATTCTGCTGACCAGACCAGCTGCTTTTCGACAGCAACATAGCAGAAAACTGGCAAAAATTCAAACTTTAATTTATCGCAGCAGTCCACAGTGAAAAGATAAAACTAAAACCTACATACTCCTCAATGTTGTGGGTCCAGAGGCGATTGTAAAAGAGCGTTCATTCACATATGCTCCAGCGATACTGGCTGCCAATGGGCAAGATATTATTACACAAGACAGAATGATCCAGACTGTTTAAAGTGAAAACTCAAAGATGTAATCCATCGAGGCTTATGCGATTGTGCTAAGAAATAAAGCAAAACGATGTAACTTTGGTGCACTCACAGACTAATTAGAGACAGACTGGTGTGTTATAGATAATGATAGCGTGAGAGGAACGATGCTCAGAGAAAGTGACTTATCTCTTGTGAAAGCAGTTAAAATATGCCAAATCAGTGAATTAACCGAGCAGCACATAAAGGTGTTGGCTGCACCTCGCAGCGGGCTTACGAGCATTGATGTAGTACACTATAACACAAAGGGGAGAAAAGCCATTTTGTACTGTCAACAAAGAACATGGTTAACTGTAAAAATTGTGGTGGTAACCATCCAGAAAAATGTGATCAATGCAAGGCCTTAGTACAACAATGTCACTGTTGTAAAACGTTTAAGCATTTTAAATCTCAGTGCAGATTCTCACTGATGCAAACACAGTAGCAAAGAGTCATTTCATATCAACGGGCTGTAACTGGGTGCCAGTAAAATAAATGCAGTCAATCACCACAGTGCGATTAACAAGGAAGAAATACACTGCAGTAAATGGCAAGCCCCTTGTGCACTTTGTATCTTCTCAGTGCTCGATGCTTAAAGCTCATTCTGGCAAATCAAGCTAGACTATAAATCTTCCCTATGCACTACTTACCTATTAATATATACCTATTAATTCATGTGCCATAATCGTAGATGACTTCATTGTTGGCGGAAAAGGGAAGAAAAAACATGATAAGAACTTGAAGAAGGTTCTAAATAGAGCACAAGAAGTGAATCTGAAACTAAACCCATAAAAATGCCAGTTCAGGCTCAAAGAAGTTAGTTATGTGGATCATCAAAAGGCTCCAAGAGCTCAGAGAACACACTGAAAAAGATGTCTGTGCAACACCATCAAGCACGGCTAGCCAAAGAAAATTCAGAATGTGCCCTTGCCACTAAAACCTTGCTTTCCTTTATAAGGTGAGATCACTACTGACGACAGAATCATCTTGAAGGGAATGATAGTGGTAATCCCTTACAGCCTATAGAGTGAAAATCTACAAATTCTGCACAAAGGCCATGCAGGAGCTAAAGGGACCAAACGCAGAGCTGGTGATGCCATTTTCTGACTATGACACAGGACATTGTCATTGTCATCTTAAATGAAAAGAAGAGAGCTTTCAGAAGAGAGGACAAAGAGGAGGTGAGGCACATACAAAACAAACTTAAACAGAAGCTGAGGGAGTGCAAGGACTCCTAAAGCAAAAAACTAGAGGACAAACTTTTCGCCCTCTACACTTCAGACTTCCAGCACATCACAACATCATCCCACTTGCAAAAGTTCGCAGACGACTATGCTGTTGTGGGATGTATTAAAGGTGGGCAGGAGATTAAATATAGAAAGCTAATCAACAGCTTTGTGGAGTGGTATGAAGCTAATTACCTGCAACTCAATCTGGCAAAAACAAAAGAATTAATAATTGACTTCAGGAGATAAAAGTTCCAACACATACCTGTCTGTATACGTAGCTGTGATGTAGAGATAGTAGACTCTACAAGTACCCTGGGATATACAGCAATAATAAACTGGTCAAAGAACATAGATGCAACTTACAGGAGGGGCAAAAGTTAACCCTAGTTTTTGCAACCAAATGTTGAACATGTTCTATCAGTCTGTGCTTGAAAGTTCCCTCTTCTATGCTGTGGTGTGCTAGTGCACTGAGGCAAAAGAAGGTGATACCAACTGGCTAAATCAACTCATCAAGAAAGCAAGTTCTGTCATTGGAGAGCCAGTCTGCCTGGAGGTGGTTGTTATAGGGAGAATAGTTTTCAAACTGCTGATCATCATGAACATCACCTGCCACCCTCTTTATGATATGCTGGATTGAGGAGCACTTTTATCTGGAGATTTATTCTACCCATGTGCAACACAGAGCACTACAAGAGGTAATTTTTGCCTGCTGCAGTTACACTGTACAATACATCCATCATGTGCAGAGCCACCATTAAAGTTTTAACAGACAAGGTGACCACACCCTTTGTCCACCACCTTAAAATAGGAACACACACCTTGTGCCCTTCGCCATCTATTTGTTATGTTGTTGATTATATACTGTGTATATTGTTTATATTTTGTACATTGTAAAACCTTTATTGGGCATGATACAGGGTCCTCACCCTTTCCATCTTCTGACTGGGAAAGGTAATGGCGTGTTGAATGGTGGCAGCTAACAAACAGCTGGAGTTGCATCCTCACTATAGGGGGTCCTTCCCCCACAAAAGCTTCACATTCCTGAAATGTAGGTTGAACATAGAGCGGGTCGTTCATGCTAGGGGATCTCCTACTCCCTTAGAGCTCCATTAAGTGCCAGTACTTTGAAGCAGTTGTGGCAAGCTAACTGCTAGCTTCCCTTGGATATCTGGCCCTAGGGTGAGAGTAGTACCTTTATTATAGAGACACCCCCTGCCCCCCACGGAGCTTCACTAAGAGACAATAGTTTTGACTGATTGTAGCACCCCGCTATAGAGGGTACTCTGTGCCTGCAGAGTTTTATTAATGCACAATAATTTTAAGTGGGTGTAGCTACCCTTGCATTTTTCATCCTGGGGTAAATATGGAGTAGCACCCTGTCTATAGAAAGATGTCCATGGCTCAGAAGCTCAATGAAGAGAATAGCAGTTTCAAGTGGTGACAGCTAGTGCTTATTAGCTCCCCTTGCTATGCTGGTTCTCTGGGGTATAGAGTAGCAACCTGTCTAAAGATGGCTTTTGCTCCCCTTTAGACCCTCAGGAAGGGAAAAAGAACATTAGTTCCACATGGCTGGGGCCATTCTTAAGCTTTTCTTGGGCCCTTCCTATAGCAGGACACGGATAGAATAGTACTCTACTCCCCCTATAGTTGTGGCCTTTATGCAGCTGGCCCAGTGGTATGCTTGGATGGTGTGTTGACACTAGACTGGGAGACCCATGTTCAAATCCCATGCTGAACACCCCCCTGTGAATGTAGTTATGTTATACTTTCTAGCAGGGCTCTGAATTTAGGCGATGATGGAGGTGTGTGCTGGGTAGCCTATTCACTATTGAAGGTTTTCCTCACACAAGTTTTCCTAATTTTTTACGCTGTTCAAAATGGCCAAGAAATCATTTATGGGCAAATTTTAACATTCTACAAAGTAGAGAACAGAAGGTGGGATATTTATTTGACTAGTGTTTAAAGATATTTCTCTGACATGACATCATGTATGCATGCTCTATTGTGTTCTAAAAATAATTTTAAGTAAACAAATGTCCAGACGGTTAACTCTATGCAAACAAAGTTTATGATTGTATCAGTCACATATATTTTAAATAATGTTAAAATTATTTTATTTGTAATAATTTGATTGTCCACTTATCCCTTTCATTGTGAATGGGAGACAACAGTGCTCTTAAAAAGAGAAAAAACACCCACACACTGATTTTTGCTTGATGTTGTTGTCGCTGCGTTGCTTCTGGTGTGGACAGACAAATTGCTTGTTGCTGGAATGCTCGCGTTTCTTCGCAAATCTGCGTTTGGTTAGGACATGGTGTAAAGGTGCTGTCACACTAGACATTTCGCATGCAATTTCTATGAGACCCCTACGAATACGGGCAGCAACCAGATGATATCATTAGTTTTTAATTCATACATCATAGGTTCCAACGTACTTGCACTGTTATTGTTGTTTATATTTTAAAACTGTATTGTACAAAATAGGTTTATACGACACTGCTATTATCCATCTTAAAAGGTCATGCTGTGATGTATTGTACTGGTCACACAACTTCACGTGATGTGAAGTTTGATGGCTCCAAATTCATTTAGTTCATAAAATATGCTTAGTTAAAAATGGGTTTAAATATTAGACAAATGTTGTAGTTATGCCTGACTTTAACACATTTTACTATATTTAAAAATATTTTAAAAACTTATGTAGATTTTATTTGCAGATTCACTTTGAGCCCATTGGCATTATTGTGTGTATCTGAGGAACAGTGAGGTTTGCTACACTTGCTTAATCACTTTGTCCTTCAAAAACAGCTGATGTGAAAAGACAGTTAGAACTGCTGCAAAGATAATTACACACTTCTGAGACTCTGCTTCTTTCACTTTATTTCCTTTTGTGGAGGGGTAGAGAGAGTTCTGTTTAAAAAGAGCAGCTGCATTTTAGAAGTTGTGGCGCTGGTCCACTAGAATTCTGTGCCCAGGACCTGACTGCTGTCCTCTCAGTCTGAACTTTAATCAGAGGGAGGACATAAAGTGGGACAGAGTAAAGAAAATTTATATTTAGAAGATATCCATTTGTTGTTGGTTTTGCATGGTGTCAAACATGGTGTCAAACGGTGTCAAAAGTTTTTCATTAATGATAATTAGCTGTTCTAGATGGTTAATCAGATCCTATAGTAGATCCTGTTGTGGAACATGTTTAAATCCAGAAGACATTGTTGATCTAGTTGGTTAGACTACATTGGTAGACCATCATGTTCTACCTTGGTGCAGAAACTAAACAGCTAACATTTCTCAAAAAAACAGAACCCCATGAACTGGTAATCTGAAGATCTCTTTTTTGTCCTTAAATTAGGGGCTAAGGGCTGTAGCTCCTAGTCATGAAGAGCCTAGTGTCACCAACAGTTCAAAAATTACAATAGCGGCCATTTTTGAAAAAAAGAAATGTATTCTTGCAAAAATTGACTTATTTATAGACCTGACTGCACAGAAATGACAAAAAATATATTTTATATTCATCTTTGTTCAAAAATTGTAATATTGTAACAGAGCCACTGCTGGCCAAATGGGTGCCCTAAGCCGAATTGTACTGTTGTGCCCCCCTAGCAGGCCTTTGGTCTCCTTTGCAGGCATTTGTAATAATATGTAATGTACACTGTTTATTCAGTATTACATTGTGTATTTAAACACTTTTATTCAATTAAACAATATGATTATTATTAATCAAACACCATTATTGCCTCTTAGTTTTAATATAATGCACTTTAAGTCATTTTTAAGACTGTTTGCTTAGGTCTGTTTTTATTACCACAAAACATTATCTGAATACTTCTTTGTAAATTATTATTTGAAGTAACACAACCATAGTTTATTTGTGATTACCATGGTGTAACGGAATAGGGTTTGTAGGGACGAAGTAACAATGACGAAGGAGCGGAACGAGGAGTACTTAACAGAAAGGTCTTTAATAACACGACGACAAACATACAAACAATATCCGTTAATCCAAATCTCAGATGTAGAAACATTAAACGTACAGGAGCAATAATCATCAATAAACATTCACAATCAAACCACAATAACCGACAACCATGATAGAACAAGGGAGAACAACAACACAGGAAGTAAACCAAATAAGGGAAAAATGGAACAAAACAGGAAACTACAAAATAAGAGTCCGGGAACTGTTACAGAACTCCCCCCTCCCAGACGGGGTGAGGCTTGGGAGGAATGTAAACAGGAAACCAGGGTGGCGTTGAAGCCATGGTGGAGACTTGAGGAGCCAGGATGGTGTTGATGGAGGGGGGACACAGTGCAGAGACAGGATGGAGTTGGGAAAGGAGGAGCCAGATGGTACCCAGATCACAACCAGGAAGTCGACCCATGGTGGAGCTGACGGAGGGAGGAGCCATGGTGGAGGAGAGAAGCAGAAAGCAGCAGAGCCCGAGGCGGAGACAGAGAGCTGACGAGCCAGGGTGACGTCAAGGATCCCGAGGGCCAATGTGGAGCAGAAGGCTTTGGCGACTGAGGTGGAGGCGGAGATCCGGAGGGATGCAGTGAAGCCAGAGTGATGGAGGACTGAGGAGGAGCTGGAGGGAAGGAGGAGCCCAACAGAGCCAGTGGGGTGGAGTGACGTGGTGTAACTGGAGGAGCAGAGTCCAGAGGAGATGGCGGGATGACAACTGACCAAGGCGGAGCCGGAGGGACGAGAGAGCCTGGTGGAGCTGATGGACCGACGGACGATGGTGAAGACGAGGGAGCTGGAAGACACAGTGGAGCCGCAGGATTGTAGGGCCGAGGAGGAGTCTGGGCACTGGAGGCAGGAAACAGAGCTGAGGGATCTTTCATCCTCAGCGTAGATGTAGCTGTAGACGGACAGACCCGCGGCAAGCCAACGACACACGTTTAATTCCACCTCTCGGTCGCGTCGGGCTCTGGCTCTCCGTCTGTGGTGGGCTCAGGCTGCTGCTCTGCATCGCGGGGTGATAGCTGGCTGGGTTCCGGGTTGGTGACAACCACATGTGATGACCTGGGACTGGACTCCGCTTCGTCCACAGTGAGCTCTGAGTCCGTCAACCATAGAGCGAGGTTGATGTAACTCGTCCAGCCCGCACCAAAATACCTCCATTAAGGTGAGGTCACCACACATGGAGTCATAGGTGAAGTCCAAAAACTCCTGCACATAAATCTCCATGTCTAAATGTCCATTTTGTTGAGCTAACGGGTTCATGACGGAGATGTGAAAAAAATAAAAAATTTAAAAAACGGAAAAGAAAACGGAAAGGGAAAAACGCAACTGTACCTTTGTTTTTGGTCGGTTATTCTGGGAGAACATAAATAGGATTACAAATTAGTGTTAAACAGGTGATAGTAATTAACTAACAACACAGGAAGTAAACCCAATAAGGGAAAAACTGAACAAAACAGGAAACTAAAAAATAAGAGTCCGGGAACTGTTACACATGGCTAGAACCATGTGAATGATTTTTAAAAAAATTAATTCGTAGTAAAACCATGGTTAATTTTTTTTTATGGTTGATTTCATGGTGAAACTTTTACAGACATTACAACACGTTATTAACGTCAACAGCCAAAAAAAAGATTTACAGGATTTTGAACGTATCTGAAAGTAATGCACAGGCTTCATCATGGGTTTTTTCCTTTTCGGTTCTCGGCGTCAGACTGCTGATGTCTTTTCATAGTTGTCCATCAATTATGATAATTTGCAATCAGCCGCAAGCATGAGGTGAGGGCGTGGGAATAGCGCGTCACGTGTGCAGTACTGCCTACTGCGTTCACCATAAAATGCATTTTTATAATTTTATATATATATATATATTTTTTTTTTCTGCCATGTTTTTGGGGTAAGAAACTGCATTCAGCGCCCATCTTCGCTGTGCTCGCTAGCTTACTCTCCACGAGCACTGAAGTTTTGTCACGTGCACAATACTGACCTTTGAACTAGAGTAGGTCAGAGTTCACCTAAACTTCATGTATAATAAACATATTTTTAAGATATTGTCATTTTTAAATCTATAGAAATGTAACTGTGATTAAAAAAATAGCAACAGAATCAAATTAAATTTTAGACGCAGCTCACTAGTGAGTTGTGCTATTTTTAGAACAGGCCTGCGGGCGACTCATGTGGTCCTTGGGGGCAACCTGGTGCCCATGGGCACCGTGTCGGTGACCCCTGGTTTAAAGGCTATATCTCAGCCATGCTTTGATTGATTAAAATGAAACATGGTACGCTGTTATAAAAAAGAATAAAAGAATAAAAAAATGCCTATATTTTCTCATAACTTTTGAAACTCTTGTTAAAAAAACTATGGATTCCTTGGGTTTATTAACTCTATTTTTAAATTTGTCATGAACTCTGTTAACTTTGAAGGTGCATGAGAAGGTTGAAGACATATTTACCAAATACTTTGATAACAAGGGTTGTACCATAACTTTTGAATATTTTGGTTGAAATTCATTTAGTCATTGAATTCCCTGGTTTATGCCAATTTAGTTGATATGTCAATTGTTATTTTCCACCATTTTGTTCATATGCAAATCAGTTTTTTGGTACTCCTTTTACAATTTTTGACCAAATTTGTCAAAATGGTCCATGTCATCTTTGGACTGAGCTGCACAGAAAAAACTAGACAGATTGTAATATTTGCTACAGTTTAGAAGAATTACCTTTCCAAAGTTGACCATGGTTGTGTTTGACCCATTCTATGGTAGCTTAGTATGCTAATCAATTTGCATGCTAATGATTAACTGAGCAGGCAAATTGGTTGCTGCACAGTAACTGAGTGCTGCGATTCGTTAAGCGATAAGCACCAAACCTTTCAGATCGAGGGTTCCAGTCATGTGTGCCACATTTTCAATCTGAAAAAGAAGCTGTGGTCAGAAATGGTGCAAAAGTTGTTTTTGTTCCAGACATTGGGTCTTTCAGAGAATGATCTAATCAGAACTTAATAATTAAAACAAGCAGTTTATTCTCACCTATATTTGGAGCTAATCTGTTTCTCATCTTTATTCTTCTATTTTTGCTCTTTTTCTTCATTCTTCTATTTCCAGCTTTGCACTGTTATTACCCTTTGGGGCTTGATCCTGTGTTACTGCTTGCAGTTATATTTATTAGGATTCAAGGTGAATACCCCTAGTATAATCTGCTAGTGTTCTTATTATTAGAGGTCAAGCCCCAAATGGGCAAAGACCCCTAGTGTTCTTATTCTTATTCTTCTGCGCTTGCATCTGTGGCAACCCATAGATCAGTACAAAGTAAAAAAGTTATGAAATTTGGCATGCAGATAGAGGGCATTCTGATATGTTCCTGGACCACATTTGAAGTCTCTAACTCAAACCCTCTAGCACCACCAACAGTTCAAAGTTTTACTCATGTTTATGCTCATAACTTTTGACTCATAGGTCCTAGAAAATTCCTTTTTCCTCTGATTCGTTGGTTCATGCTGATTCAATCTATGACATCATTGTCCATATCTATGACATCATTGTCCATTATTAAAATTTTTACACTATTTGTGTAGCATCTAGAGACACCCCTGACAAAAAAATAATAATAACAAAAATAACAAAAGTTATGGAATTCGTGTCGATACTGCTCCTGCTAAATTTGTCAGGTTTGCACAAAACTTTGTATGTAGCATCTACAGACACTCAAGTTATAGAATATGGAATTATGGAAGTTAATTTCTTGTCAACAAATTCTATGTCAACAAATTCAACAGTGAGCATATAAAATGGATTGTAGGCTGTATCTTTGCGAAACTTTTGTGTATTAACCTGGAACTGTGTAGTTGTCTTTGTCACAACATCCTAAACGCCTCATAATAATTTGGTGACAGCACCACCTATTGGTCAAAAGTTATAAATCATTTTATGGTGTTGTAATGGGTTTTATCTAGGTTTTCTTTAACTGCTTTTGCTTTTATTAATCTAGTTATAAGAGATGTTCACAAATATTTCCCTTTGTGTTGTTGATGGGCTGGACCCCATAATTGCTGCTTGCAGCTATATTTATTATTATTATTTTACAAATAGATTTAGTTTTTATTTTTATGATTTTTTTAGGAATTTTGTTCGGCCTATTTGTTTATTATTATTTTAGAACATCAAATTTATGTGTGTATGTAAATGTGAACCAAACTTTTAAGCACTGTAGTTGCTGGCTGATTTTACATTTACATTTTTGCATTTGGCAGACGCTTTTATCCAAAGCGACTTACATTGCATTATATTATACATTGTTTCTAAGTATGTGCAATCCCTGGGCTCGAACCCATGACCTTGGCATTGTTAACGCCATGCTCTTACCACTGAGCTACAGTCAAATGTGAAAACATCCAGAACAGCCTCTTTCCTTGTCCCCACATAACAATACAACCAAATCCAATGGTATTTGTGTTAAGACAACATAATACTAAGACAAGATAAAACACATCATAGTATTTCATCAGAGTATTTCTAACACAAGAGTCTCTGAAATTGTAGTCACACAACATATATATTTTTTGATATTCTGTGGATATGGCAAAACACCAGGAACTAGCTGGCAGAAAAAAAAATAAAAATCCTAGTTTTTTGATATGTGATCAAACCCAGCTATGCAGACCTTAGGACAGAGTGAAAGGCAGAACTTTCTTGGCTAATATTTTGAGAACAATAATTATTTTGAACAGCCTTTAATGCAGTGAAACAATTTAACATAATCTGTGGTGTGAAACTACTACTGAACAATTTAGACATTTAGATGTGGAATATGATGTAATCAATGCTAGCATGTACAGGTTTGTGTATACTCAGTAAACCTGTGTGTGTGTCTGTCTATTCTATTGTGGTATAGCTATATACTATAAAAACTATAACTGTCAATTTTTACTATAACTGCAAAAATAACCCTTGTAGTTTCCTTTTGTTTGAATGCCTTTTCTGAAACACGGGATATTTAATAATAGTTCTTGAGTGACATTAAAAGTGTATGGGTCTGCAATATTTTGCCAATGCATTTTGAAGTGTTTTTCAATTTGCATGTGCAGTGTGTTTGTGTGTGTAAGAGATCATGTATAAATGATCTACCAATTAAATACAGCAGTGTCCGAGATTGTATGTTTCATGAAGTGAAGTTTGAATGCAGCTGGGCTAAGTAGGTGTGTGAGTGCTAACTCAGAAGTTACAATGGTTGCAGTGACTAGATTGTTTTTGAACTACTCAGAGATTGATTCAGAGAATATAGTATGTTTATGTGTGTGTTCTTGTTTTTCTACCATTTTGAATGTCCCCGCAGGAATGATACAAGTCACATACACCAAAATTGTTGATACCAGCCAGTGGTGAGGATAAGTGTGTAGAATATACAGTTTGTATAGTATAAAAGTCATTATAAGGAAAGTGTGTGTATAAAGATTTTCATAGAAAGATGCATAATGTCAGGTGGCAATATGAATCCTTAAAGAATATAACAATAGAACTAGATGAGGTAAAAGTTTGTGAACAAACTTTATGTTGGCTTGAGAAAGTCTAGCCTGTGAGTTCCATCATTCCATCTAAGTCTATGGGATTTTTGGTAAGTTTGATCGTCTGTTTTAGGAAAAGATATAGCACACTTTCTCAGACCAGATTAAAGATCTATGGAAAGTTTGGTGCTATACTCAATATGTTAGTATCACGCTAACTGATGTTAAACACATTTTAGCATGATGCTAGCATGATTTAGTATAATGCTCACATGATTTAACATGACGCTAGCATAATTTAACATGATAAATACATTAAAATATACCTAATAAAATACATTTAAATATACCTAAAGCCCACTGACAGCCTGTGTCAAATAAGCCCACCCATGTCTTTACAATGTTCTAATGCTGACATGCTTATTCATTTCATTGTGTGGTTGCTAGTGTAACCCACTCAAAATCCACCTAAAAAGCAGTCATTTTTAGCTTTATTTAGGTTATTTTCAGGTGTGTTTCAACTGCATATTATTGTTCAGCAGATGGCAGTAGTGGTACATGCATAGACTGTCATGTAATGTAAACATTTAAAATAAACATCTTATTAATTTACAAAATCACAAAAAATATTACCTCAAAATATAATCCTATATTGCCAACTTTACAACACTTTTTTAATATTATTTTAGTATTTTTTAGTAATTTCTTTAGAGAGGATCTTTTCACTTTTTATGTACAAACCTTTATGGACATTTATAAAACGGTTAGTTCCATTCCTCAATTCTGATTGGTCAGCAGCTGTGTTTTATTCACGATAAAGCACGGTTACAACCGCTTCACTCAACGGTTCTGTGTATCATTGAGCCCCCTTAGCAATACATGGGAAAATGACATTTTCTCGTGCTGAGAAATAAGCAGCTG
>JAZGTI010014553.1:0-14025 GCA_036877585.1 Botia kubotai
TGCTTTTGTGATATGCTTACATTCTAGAATTTTGGTGTACAGTACTCTGTGCTTAATGCAATAACAGCTTGGAGAAAAATGCCCGCACATGCTGAGGTGCATCAAAATGAATGACCTGCTGTCATTTTTAATTCAGAATGCTGGGCGGCGTGCTGTCAGGGCAATACTTTGTTAAAGCTCACAAATAAATCACACATTTGCATGGGGCAAATGGTGCAAGCAACCCTCAACAAAAATGGCACACAGGAGATCTCGTCTGTTCTACCTGGTAGAACAAGAAAATTAGATATTGACTGAAGAATAATGCTTTTCATTTTAGTGCAAATTTTAACATGGAACAAAAGAACAGCTGTGGGATTATCTAAGGTTATCACAGCTTTTGTCCGCACTTAGCGATAGTTTATAAATAAACCATTTTTTGACAGTTCCAATAATACTGTTGAACTGACAGATTCCCAGAGAAAGAAACTCAGAGCAGCTCTACAGATTCAAGAAAGTGGATCTCTGGATCTCATTTATTGAGCAGTGCTTCACATTTTAGCTGCGTCGAAATGTTAGAAATGAGTAATCAATACCACCTGTCACCTTCCAAGAAATAGCACGTCTTAACATAATCTAAGCAGAAGTTCTTTGCCAGACTTCAGCCTAAAATTAAACAGCTTCCATCAATTTCAGCAATTTTCATAACAATTTTATATCGACGCGGTACTGTTGTGACGATCCGACACAGTATCCAGGTTTTTAACTGTTGATATTGCTGTGAAAAGTTCTACATTTGTGTGCGTGTCTGTGTGCGTGTTTTTGGAGCCCTTAAAGATCAAAGCAATTCTTCTCTGCACAATTTTTCCGCCACCCTTTGAGTTACGTTCAATGTCAGACTCGCTAAAAATAATTCAGAAAAGATCTGTTGCAAAATGCTGCAATGCATCTTCAGATGAAGGCCACTTTTGCATAAGAATATCAACAACGAAATATACAGCGGTCAGACACACGACGGCCTTCAAATTTTTCCTCCGACATCTGTGGATTTTTTTTATTATTCTTTTGAGTTTGTTCTCAATTTGAGATTTAACATTAGTTTGATACAACGTCATTTTTGGTTCATTATTGATCTTGGCTTCATTGATATAAGGGGAAAGCTGTTCACTCCTCGCTCTCTTCTGAGAATATCCACACTGGATAGCTGTGAACATAAATCAAAAAGTAAGACACCAAGGAGGTAAAACCAAAGGGGAACCCAGGACACCTGCACATAGCCAGACACATAAATCCTTCCTGTCCACTCAGTTTAAGACTTTCATCTTAAATGGAAATTGAAATATCCATGGCACATTCAAGCCACAGAGACAGAATTATGATGCTTACCAGAATGTACCCTAAGGGTCTATAAAGATACTATAGGGACATATAGGGTCCAAGGACAGATATAGAAAGCATATACAAGTGTGTATATAAATACAGTACAATTCTAACTTTTTTTATGTGGTTAATCTTTTCCATAATTGTATATATTTATATATATATATTTTTTAAAGAAATGTGTTGAACTGCCTTGAACTGTCTTGATGTTTTGAACTGCACAATATTCCAGCAGCTCTAAATGAATACATAAAGCTTTTGATATTGACATATGGAGACAAATTACAGCAATATTTGGTGTTTTCAGGGCATATTTGTTGTTGTTTTTTTTAAAGTGAGCAAACTGTTCTGATAGATTCTAATATATTATTTCTCAAACAATACGGCACCAAGATGAAGCCTCATGGCAAAGGACATTAAAGTGCAGTTAATGTTACCGATGTAAGTTATCAGTGGTGCAGACAGTGTGGGGAGGGGCAGTTACACTGAAGGTGCTCAAAGGGGTAGGGGGGGCTCTGTTTTGGTGTGGCCTGGTCTGACTTGGATAGGCATAACTGAATTTGCTCATCCAATCGCTTAAGTTTGGGGGTGTGGCTATCTGTTTGTTCTACCAATGGCTGCTGGAGAAGTGTTATGAAACGTGTTTGGATACAGTCATAATTTGGCAGTTCTGTTTAATGCTGATACCGATTCAAACACTTCAGACTTACAGCTCACTTAACAGAACCCAGTTCTATTAAGTGTGTGAAAACCTCACGTCTAGTGTAAAAACCTCACTTCTAAATTTCCGTTTAATTCTTGCTGCTGTGACTGTTATGGTCATTTCCCTTCGTTTGAAGCGTGTGCTTAAATTTGTTTTACTATCTTTGCACATTGTAATCTGGCTGTTGATTTCTAGCCTAAAAGCTCTGGGACGTTACTCACGAAAACACTGCCCACTGTACAGAATTTATAACATTACCTCTGTCTCTTGACTCCTACTCACGGGGAACAGAGTGCTGGGCATAGTAGAACTGAACAGGACTGTAAAAAACACCTTCGTTCACAGACGATGCTTGTTATTATTAACCTTTCAGCAAAATGTACCGTAGCTCTTTCTCACAAAGGTCGAATTGTTTGAGGGTCGAAGGCTATTTGATTGTATGAATATAACTTTGCTGGAACGTGTCTAAATTTCTGGGAACGCCTTTGGAACTGGAAATTTAAAACGAGACAGCGACAGGATGCAAAAATTGTAATATAAAAAACTGTATTAGTTACCTATATACAAGTTATCATAACACACCACAGTCTCATAACATAGAGTAGTTCCAGAAACAGATATTAATGTTTAAAACACCACCTTGGGAATTGTGTTTTTCATACAATGAAACAATCATCTAAAGAAGAAGCAAAACATAGCGCAAACACAAAACCTAACACAGGAAACAAGCGGGTTGAAATACATGAGGGATGATGGTGGTAACAAGATACAGGTGGTGGTGAGAACAGGCAAAGAAACAGGAACATAGTTACGTAGTTTTGTGTTATCGTTCATTTTGTTGTTGTCTGTAATGCTGTGTGACTGTTTTGATTGTAATTAATCTTTTTATCCAATGGCCTCTTCTTAAATTAAACATTTTACTCAGTATGTTTAATATTATACCACATGTGTTAGCAAATCTGATTTATGAAGATAAACAATATCCATTTTACCATTCATCATGTGAAAAATGAATAAATATGATGATGGTTAATGATAAATAGTTAAAAGCTCACCTAAGATTGCTTTTACCCAGAGACGTACAAATATAGTACAAGATAGTTTGTCTTGTGTTCTTTCAAATGCTCATGTTTTAACAGTTTGTAATGATATATGTATCGTTCAGTACAGCCAGAGTTTGAAATGGTCAAGTATTCTCTATGCTTCTTCATGTGGCTGCATCTGGTCTCCATGGTTACCACTCTGTCTTTTTAGGATGGCTAGACATTTGTGAACTGATAATAAATGTGTTTGTTGGTAAAAGGGAACTTCTTCCACAGCTGTTTCATAGTGCTATCCATAGTGCCATCCTACTGATTTAAAAAAAGGGATTAAGAGGAAGACTGTATAAGATTTAGAGTGAGCGAGAGAGAGAAAGAGAGAGAGAGAGAGAGAGAGAGAGAGAGAGAGAAAGAACTGAGGAAAGAAGAGGCAGCAATTATTAAAGAAGCAGTTTAAACAAATTCGCCACTTCGAAGAGAGAACAATTGCAGCAACTGTGAAAAAATTCATTTAAGGTAAAAGTTCCCCAAAAACTGGCTTAAAACGGGTGTTTTTTCCAGAATGCCTCTTCATGCAAACTTCAACCCCCCAAAGCTCGCAGAGTGGATGTTAAAGTCTTTGCCTCTCAGACAGGTTACATGTACCCTCACGGCTAGGTGGATGTGTGGGGTGTTTGTAATGTCTGCTCTGTTTGTCATCCTCAGGTACTGTGCTGAGCTCAGGAACAGTGTGCTGTCACCCTGCGTCTCGGGACAGAAACATTTCTCATCCCCTCTGCATAAACAGTCGTTTCTTTGATCCGGCTCAACTTATCGCTCCAGCGGCATGCAACATCCAGGCTAGCGCACTCGGTTAAATTAAACAGGCTCATCCAGGGCCAGTCATCCTCTGATGAAAGAGTCCGCCTACATATTTATCATAGCTTAAATATTATATATTATAATATTATAAATATTATATGTGTTTTAGTTTTTCTCTTTTTGGCGTTTTAGGAACTTTTAATCCAATCATTGGACTGTTGGGAGTTAGAGGAGAGGGATAAATATTCCTTTTTCTTTCTTGCTTAATAAAGCTTTAAGACTGCCTCATGGCCTCAAAAAAACAATTTCTCTCTGTAGTTGGGTGGCGCAGAAGTAGGGCTTCGCAGAGGAAATAGCAAAGTAAAATAAAATAAAATAAAGCAGGCGTATGAAGGCTATGTATCCACAAGCAACTCCGACAGCAGGAGAAGAAACTGCTGTTTTTCCGACTCAGACAAATGCTTCCAATTTTCAGGTTATTGTGCTTAAGTGAAAAGCTTACAAAGTGCTTTTCTTCCCCTATGAAGCTTTTTAAAGTTTATGCCGCCTGTAGCTCTCGGAATTTTTTTAAAAAACGTAAAAAAAAAAACTTAATTTTTTTGTAGCACAATTTCGTGTGCGATGCATTGTATTCTGCTGCATATTTTACCTGCTTAGGTACTAATGGAATGTTTTTATAGATTTTATCACACCTGGATGTAAAACAAAATTGGGCCCAGCATCACTCGCTTCGCTCTGCTTTACATTTTTCACGAACACCTTTTACCGCAGTCAGATCCATCCTGCCCTCTGCCCAAGCAAACTGGAAAAGCGCCAGTGTAATGTGACTCCGTGCTGCTGTCACGCCAGCTGCTGTTTCCTGAGAACAAGGGTGGAGTGAGGCTGCTTCAGGCCCTGTCCTGTGGAGATTACTGGATGTGGCCTTTGAACCATTTTGGTTCAGCAAATTCGAACTGCCAGCCGGTCCCAGCAGAGCTTCTGCATGCCCCATCAGTCACAAGTAAAAAGGAGATTCTCTTATGACAGCTGTTATTATGTTTGTGACGGTGGATGTGCTCTTGAAATCTATAGCATAGGTTAATTCCACGATGTCAGAGTTTCTGCACTGTTTATCTCCACTCTAAAATCTTTGGGTAATAGCAAGCATGGTTTTGGACTAGTTTGAACACCTACGTTCTAATTCAGTCAATCATTGTGCTGCAGTAATTAAGCCAAAAAAGAGACCATTCCTAAATTCGCATCACATCTAGATCAGTGCTCTCCAAACTAAGGTAGGTGGGGTGGCAATGGGGTTACACAAATGTTTAAACATGGAACGTTTTTTTATAATTAGTAAATGAATCAATGGTCCAATTAAACTAGCCAGGTGTGGTTTCTCCACGGTTTTGTAAAACAGTTGGGGTGTTATGTTTTACAAAGTTAAATGTGTTGCATTATTTTAGGTTATTATTATTATATTATATTATTTAGTTTTAATGGTAATATACAATACATAATATTGTAAAATAAATGCTATGTTAACATAATATACTGTAGTCTATGTGTGTGAGTCCAAAGAGAGGGGTTACACAGAAGGAAATGTATTGTTTGTAGGGGTATGCCGCTGTCAAAACTTTAGGAAAAACTGCTAGATATTTAATACAGTAATGTTTCCAAATATGCAGAGCTGTCCAACTGAAGCTTGTGCAACTGCCGAAGTTTTTAATTGGAACCTTCTTGTTGATTGCTTTAACGGATACCAGGATGAAGAAATAACAATCAAAACTGAACCTCTGGAGAAGTTTCTCCTGACAGATATGCTAAGCAGTCTTAGTATAGAGCCAATTTCTACTTACCTTCACTTCTCTGTGAAGATCTGCTAGACTAGACAGTTATTAAATACCTAGCTCACTGATGCCTATAATGAGGACCTCTGGGTGATGGCCAGCTCGCCTTGTTACCGTAGAGCGTTTAGTAATGGATTTTTCTTCCATCCCATTTTACATGTCTTCTCTCCTTCTCTCTCACTCTCCCGTTTTCTCTTACAGTTTTTGTAAAGCTGTCCAGTTTAATAAACTAAAACAAATGCTACATTTGCCAAAAAGTAAGTAAGTTTTGTAGTTCACCTTCAAATGGTTAGTTTTTCTATGAAACATAATAGGAACGTTTTTGAAACATTTTTGTGGCGTCTTCACGTAGTTGAACTTATCTCATGTAATCTGAAGCCAAGCAATTGCTTTGTGTGATGAACTGACCAACATGTAATTTACTGAAAATGGTTTGTTCAAAAATCAAATTTATACCATGTGTCAAAGTGTCAAATTAATTTGGACCATCTTTGACATCAAACCTAAAATAAAGCGCATGAGTATTATGGACTGCGTTTATAGTCCATGTAAACTGAAAGTTGGAACCAACTTTAGTATTAGTTCCAAATTAAATAAAAAAAGGAGGTTGTTTCCTTTTTCCCAATAGGAATTGATTGAATCTAGAAAAGTAGGCATTTCAAAGCTCGCAGCAGACTTACTGTTGGAGGGGAGTGGTTAACATCTTTGACTCCGCCCAAAATGTCACACTAAGAGGTCACCATTACAGAGGGGAGATTTTGATTAAACATTACAAAGACACTTAAGTTTAAAAAAATGACACGCAAGGACACTGCATTTAAAAAAAGATATATATTATATTTTATATAAAGATAAAATTTATTTTGATTTCTTGGTCATTTAAAAGCTCATTTGAGCTGAATATTCTTCCAAAAACATTTTTGTTCCCCAGAAACAGAACAGCCTACAGGTTTAGAAGAACATGATGGTGTATAAGAGAATTTACTGGTAAACTGTCCCTTAAAGGTAAGAAGCATTTTTAAAATCATAACATTGTTCCACTGTGGTGAAAGATTCATGGGCTCCAAGCTTAAACCTTGTAAAAAAGCCCATCCATTGTGTGGACATCAGCTCTCCTCTGCTAGCACTGTTTTGTCTTATAAGTGCATAAGACGGCTGCCTACTTATATTTCTCTTTGTAGGGTTTAAAGAGAAATGTGATAAAAATGTTTCTGACACAATCGTCGAGTGCCACACACAGGTCGTGGCCTCTCAGAGGATCATCTGACATGTCTGCTTATTAAACCAGTGGATCCTTCCAGATATACATCCTCCACATGATAAACTGTTTGCCCCTTTCACAGTTGGTAAGCTGGGCATTCGATGTAGAAGCAACAAAGCCAGCAGTGTAGTGATGGAGCCACTCGAAATAAATCTCTTTTATGGTAAAAAGACTGGAGCATGCTGGGCTCGATACTCATTGAAGTATATTTAATAGGACTTAATTGTTCCCACAAGCTCAGTTAATGTTTAAGTGCTGGATGATGCTGTCTCCTGCTCTCTTTATCAGCGTCCCTAATGGCTATACAATTGTTTGGTCAAGATTTAAAATGGTCCTCATTATCACAGCGTGAATTCGCTAAATCAACCTGCTTTTGAATTGATGAAAAATTCAATTTATTTTTACTCGTATCAAATCACTTTTCATATAAAGTAGAACTCCAGGATCCGCTGTACTTCAATAGTGATATTCATATAGTTATGAGGCTGTGGGACCAAATCCCAAATCTACAAGCTGAGGTGAAACTCATATCAGTGACCTTATATTTAGAGAATTGTATTGTACAATGTGTATAAAACACAGACGCTTTTTATTACTGAATGTGTATTGAAGGGCCTGGTGAGCTTTAGACTTTGTAATATTAATAGACAAACACCCAGAAAACTATATTACGGGTTTACCCAGTTTATGTATTTCATTTTCAGCACCTGCTTACTATGTATCACACCTTTCAACAGGTGACAGACAACTGCACTGTCACAAGATTAAAAAGAGGGATATGACTTAGATTAAGGTCATAAGTGTGTCACACATATTTTTGTGATTGATAGAAAAACCATTTGATCTGTATGTTTCTGTATATCCCCATTTATTAATTTGAAATAAATGAAAATGGCTTATTCAAAAGATATATATCAGCCAAATGGGAAGAACTATTCAAAAAAACTTTGATTTTAACATTTTGTTTAGCATTTTGTGTTTAATATGTTTTGTTATGTTATTAACACACATTTCTTGCTTGAGTTTTACATATATATCTTGTAATCTAATTGATTTAATTTTAGAGTTTTATAAAGTTTTACTGAGGCGGCGCATTTGAGAAACAGTCGATTTTATATACAGTACAGATTTAAAAATACACATAACGTTGTAGCATCTTTGTAAGATGTCAGATGTCCTCTTGTTGTTGGATTTTCATGTCAAGCTGTCGCACACAATTACTGTATGAGTAATATCATGAGATACCATTATTTATGCCTGTAATGCTGTATTTGAATATGTTTGAACAGGATGAACAAGATTAAAGAGGGTCAAATTATGTACATTATGCATAATCATAAGGATCAGTCACAGACAGTAAATCCCTCAAGAGTATGCAGGTGGCCTGCCTCCTCTGACATCACAGAGTAAGCACACCATTAAGAGCGATACGTGGCCCATCAACATAGCAATTCATGGAAGAGATAAACTGGGGCAGCCTGCAGAGCTGCGCAAACTACCTGTGCTATTGCTCAGCATTGCCATTATGATTTTTCTGCTGTGAACTATACATTTCAAATGTTAACTTTTAATTCCGGGATAAATGTAATGCAGGGCTATCTTGTTTCATTTCTCACACTGTGCATGATTCTGGGTTGGGTAATAATCCTTAGTTAGTACCTTCTCACAGACACTTGGTTAGTATTCCTGTTTGTCCATTTGTGGTTAAAAAGATTGTTCGAACAAATACAATATGCAACTAGTATGCAGTCTATTTCAAAAAGGTCTTTTGAAAACGGTGATTATAAAAGGTGATATTAAAGGTGGATATAAAGGATATAAAAGGTGATAACTAAAACATAAATGTTTCTGTGACTGTACAAAGTATGAATATTTAATAAGGTAAGCATTAAGGCAGTTTATGATTGGTTTTCTGTTGCCAAGCAACTGTTAAAATCCCACACCCAGTTGTCTCACATTTTATATCTCTGGTAATGCAATTTCGGACTAGCACTATGAAAGCTTCATAAAGTTTCATACATCAGGATTAAAAGCAGTGCTAACCCCCTTTCAAATTACAAGTGTGAAACCTTGTTTAACCCTGGGTTAATACTGGTCTTTATCTGGGGTTTAAAAAGTGTAAAAAGTGACTGTGGCGCAATAGCTATGACTCTACTTTCAAATTTCATATTTTTATTGTTTTGGTTGTCAATTTACCCACCGATGCAATAAAATTGAAACATCTGCCTCTGGCCCATCTGTCCACTGTCCAGTCAAGCGAGAAATGTGTGTATGTAGCATAAGGCTCAGAACTTCATTAGCACTGGTTTTATGAACAAAAATATATTAAAGTTTAGAACCAGCTACGTTCATGTTTGCCAATAAGCTGAAACAGAAGTTTCTGTTAAGTGCAGAAAAGTTCTAGAAGTTCCTCATATTGAGTGAAAACAAGGTATGATGCTCAAGTAATTCTAAAATAAAAATAAAGAATAAAAAAACGATGTCAATAGATCATGAAATTTTTCATTCTTTATGATTCAAACCTGAGCTCAGTTTTCCAATGTATGATTCTCATTATATTACTCTGTTTTTGTTTATAGTGGAATGCCACAAAACTCAGCATCAATCTGAGATTTTGTTACTGGAAACAGATAGCACTTTATGTTGAGAGACAGCGCACCATGGGCGACTCAGTTGACTGAAACAGCTAAAATTACGTTGTAAGTCAGTATCGTTTGCAAGACAAGCCCAAGTGAGAATTATCTGTGACCGATGCAATATTTGATATACGATCAATATTAAAGCAATGTGAGCTATGAGATACCGCTAATTCACTTCCCTTTTCAAGAACAATGTACAAACAAATCAATATATGACTGCAAATGACCGGCCCGCCAGTCACTCATTGACTCTTATTGGTTTAAAATGTGCAAAATTGCAGTTTAAAATGTGATATCAAACGTGTTCCTTTAATTAAAAGAGTGATAAATATATTTGTGGGTGTCTAGCTGTTTAGCTGACAGTGAAGGGTAGTAAAGATGCATCACAAAATCTTTTGTAAGATTGTGGATCTTTTGTAACTGGATCTTTTTTGAAAATGATGGATGAGGGATGGTCGCCTCCCACTTTCAATACAGTTATCTCGCACGGGCTAACTTATTCAGTCTTTAGCAGTTATAAACTGATGTAAGTGTATTTAACCGGATAAATTTCTTCCTTATATGTTTGTTCCATCAATACAGCTGGGCATAACTGATGTGGCAGTGTCCGTTGCTGATAAATCAGGTACAAGCTGTGAGGTGTTTTCTTAAGTAAAAGGTCAAATATGCATAGCTATTTCGGCTTTTAGTATTAAATGAGCAAAACCAGAAGCCTGAGAGGGGATTTAAATTATTGAACAGACCAAATGTGAGTCTCAAGTGAGAGGTAAATACCAAGGCTTACACACAGATATAAAAGACCCACAAACCCAGTATGCCAAGAGCATAAGATTGACTGAATGTGAACATTTTTCCCTCTTTATATCCAGATTAATGACAAAAGCTCTTTGTAAACACCAAAAGTGCCCAGGCAGCAAGAAAAACACAATGCTCAAAGGACCACAATAGGCAACAGTTAAGCTTTGCTCCACAGAGAACACTGTTGGGCTTTTGGTCCACACACTCATGTGGTCTAAACTGAAATCCCTGCCCACATTACTTTAACCCTGTTACTTTTTGGCAGCCTAAGACCCAACACACAATAGCTTAAAAAATAACAAGAACTCAAATAACAGTATAATGAAACATAATGGGCAGCAAATAAAAATTGCTTGGATCAGTTGGAAACTAGCTACCAGCTGGATATTCCAGCAGTGTAATGCACGTTTTTGGAAGTTCCTCAGCACCGTAATCAAATCTTTAGGATGGAGAGAAAATCATAAGCAAAGCAACAAACAATCACATACAAGAAATGGTATGTAATGAATGAAAGCTGTGCTCCTCTACATCTCTCTGTTAGCAGGGAACGTTCTCAGATCATTGACTAATGTTCTCTAAAAGTTCTCACAAAGTTTTAAAAAATGTTCTTGCAGTAACACTAGTAGAACTTTTTTAATGTTATTATATATCATATCAAAAACGTTGTTTTTACATTTAAAATCTTTAAAAACATGTTTTAATGATGTTCTTAAAGCCACAACGTCTCAATGAGATAGATATATGTATGTTTGTTCTTGTGTATCAAGGCACCTGTAGAACAACCCTGAAAAGCTGGCTAGCGTCAGAGGTGTGGAAATAACAAGCATGGCACGCATAAGCGTGGTATTTAAAAGTCAGGAATGAAGCCTGGCGTGCACTGTGCTCCAATCAGATCACTGCTTTTTTCAGGAAATGCCGTTCCACTCAAATGCCTTTGAAACTTCTCATTTCAAAGACAAATATGCTTGCCCTCTCATGTGAACCCAATGTAATAAGATGTAAACAACAAAACAGTAGTAGAAACAGTAGAAGTAGTAGTAGAAACAAAACAGTAGCAGCTCCGGAGATGAAACATAGCTATTCTCAGAGAGATAGTTGGACGGGGGAAATGACACATTATCACATGGCAACCGTAAAAGACCCAGAACAGAATTATGAGCGAAAGCATTAAATAACAGTACAAAAGCTAATTTAATTAGCCCCTGTTTGATTTCACATTTTTGTGTCATTTCAGACTTAAAATTTCAATTTATACAGTGACATGTATTGGGAATTCGTGGATGGTTTTCTGTAATGAGGTACATTTATCGCACTCTACTCATTTTGGTAGTGGTTACAAAAGTAACTACAAAGGTCGTTTGAGAATGCATAATGAGAGCGTCTGAGAGACTGAAATGTAAAACACAGCGTGTAATCTAAAGCTGGCTGTGCTAGACATTTGAAAAACAATCTATAGTTATAATAACGCTTTTGAGAGGGTAGGCTACATTTTCAGTTCAGCTGATGGTGGATTAAAAAATCTCAATAATTTAAAAATACAATCCATAACTGTTTTTGGTTAAAAACACACAAAAACGTCTCCTTACCCTACACCAAGTCAGAATGCTATGCTTATAATAATTTAAGCTGTTAGGTCCGATTTCACAGGAATTGTGTAAAGTAACTATTTTAATAATTTTATGTTTCAAACAGAGATGGTGACAGAGAGGCAAAAGTTACGGATTGCAGCTTTTAAGGACGCAAATATAAAATTGGTTTACCTTTTTTAAATTGTTACACAGATTCACTTCAAATTAAATACACCTGTTTTTCTTTCCTAAATTATATTCACAACTTGGATGCACACATAGTAAATGTTTGCATTTGTCTCCTCATTAACTCTGACCTTATACTTGCCACAATAAGACTGACTTGTGTTTTTCGGTAAATATGACATACCAATTAACGTTTTTTCAGGTGTGTAAAAATACTCAAAATACTTCAAAGTGAAGTCACAAAAGTTGAACATGGACTTGAATACTAAGGTCTGATCTCTTTGAAGAGCAGTTTTCATGTCAGCTGTGATGGCCTTCAAATGTATCTGAGACTATGAACAGCAGAGATGAGAATCTTGACCTGATATCAAAAAGAGACATGTCCATAACTTCACACAATCCTGATGTTATTCAAATCAATAGAAGTCTGATTTTCAGTGGAACATGGAGCAGTAGAAGTCCAATTTACCATCACACCTACCATCACTGTTACTGTATTTTCAATTATAGTGAAAATAATGTAAACAATAGCTGTGTACCATGAGATCCCAAAAACTGTAGACCATTAACTCAGATCAATGTTGATTTTATAATGTTAAGTCTCTTTTGCAGTTCTGCTAGAATGTCTTTTTTCCCCTGGTCTGCTTGGTTAACTATGCTTATGCAATATTTTAGGAACCAATTATTTTCTCAGCCCGGCGGATGAATACGCTCACCGCTGCAATTCAGGTGGTTTCATTTTTTGGAGACATTTGTGCAGCACTTAGGTCACAAAGAGTCAGTCTATTCAAGATTTATAATTCCATGACATTAGCGTTCCAGCCCTTGAAATCCGATTTCATTCCCAACTCCTGATTTATATGAGTGGGCCCTCATTTGAATATAACGAACAGCAGGCTTTTAAAGTGTAAAATATTCTATTATGAATAACACAGAAATAATGCCGGATTTGAATTTAAATGTTCATTAACGATGATGGATTTTGCTAATTTGTATAAATAGAGGAATACAAAGAAGAGTTTAAAACGGTGATCAAAAGAGCCTAGCCTATTAAATAGACCTTAAAACGTTGAATGTAGCCTATACAATAAAAAAACTTGAGAAATTAGCTAATGATATTAATATCGATATGGCGAGATTTTTGTGTTTCAAAGGGTCCATACTGTAATCCTTGATCTAACATGCATTAACTGGGATATTATGACATGCTCTTTCATCTGTGTGAGTCTCCAAGTCTTACCCAACAGATGCATTAGTGATTTCCATATGATAATTCTAACGTAATATATCGGCAAGTTGGGTATTGTGTCTCACTGCAAGATTAATTATATTACTGATTCCATGTAGCACAATCACTGCTTGTGCTACATGGAAAGAGGATCTAGTGTTGTTTATGACTTCTTTCTAACTTTACCCAATAATATTGTTTTATTATATCTCTAATCTGTCTAGCAATATATTAATCATCCATGGATATGTACTAATACTTTTGATAGTACAGAAAGCTTTATTAAAAGCCATGTTTTGTCATTTCTGTGTGACTTTGGTTCGCTTGCTTTATTTTGCTTGTTTATGCTGTGCAAAGCAAATGTTTATCTCCATCCTGAAGTTATTACAGAAAACACCTGCTCGGCGACAGAGGAAAATCAAAGTGCTGCTTTCACTGCTTCTGTTTTTGATAGGAGAGAACCCGGAGAAACGTGGAAGTAGATGCTGTCCCTCTCTCGCTTTGCACAGATGGTGTTTCTCCAAACTCTGCTGAGATGAGAGTTTGCCTTTTAAACAGGTGGGTAAATACCACAAAAAATCCCAGCACACACTGATGAGTACTGATGGTCAAAACA
>JAZGTI010014555.1:0-11381 GCA_036877585.1 Botia kubotai
TCTTCACAAACTCCTCTTTCAGGATCACTCCTACCCCATTTCTCTTCCTATCCACACCATGATAAAACAACTTGAAACCTGATCCAATACTACGGCATTGCTACCCTTCCACCTGGTTTCCTGTACACACAATATATCTACCTTCCTTCTCTCCATCATATCAACCAGCTCCCTACCTTTCCCTGTCATTGTCCCAACGTTCAGCGTCCCTATTCTCAGTCCTACACTCTTGGCTTTCCCCCTCTCTTTGTGCCTATTCACGCGTCTTTCTACTCTCCTCTTTTGACCAACAGTAGCCCAATTTCCGCCGGCACCCTCTAGATCAACAGCACCGGTGGCGGTTGTTGTTAACCCGGGCCTCGACCGATCCAGTATGACATTCTGATTGATGATTCGCATATTTAGATTTGGCAAAGTTTTACGTCGGATGCCCTTCCTGACACAACACTCTATATTTATCCAGGCTTGGGACTGGCACCGAAGTCACTGGCTTATGACCCCTGTGGCTAGATTAAGTGCTTTAAAACCATTTTTATTATTATAATGTGTTTCTTAGCAGTAGTTTCATATTCCATATAAAAACATTTTTTTTATAATTGTTTAAAACATTCCTCAAGTAATAATTTCCACAAAACATAAAACTGGAACAACATGCATGGTCTACAAATCAAATAAGTCAAACGTCTACTTTAAATGCCAATATTCTGAGTTTAATTTAATAAGTTTCATTATGTGCTTCCAAACAACAAATGCCTTTGTAGAGAGCTATGTGTGACACTGGTGAACATTAAATAAAATGCAGTGGACAATTTCATGTTGCTGATAGAAAACACTTGACAAAACAATACCACCTAAAACATAAAGGCATGTTACAGCAAACATGTTTGGAAGAGTACAATATTTAGTGTTAGCTTGTTCGATAAAGGTCTTGTACTTAGACACATAAATGGTTATTTGCAAATAAGTAACGAAAATAATATTGAACATATTTTATGTTCACCTCTCCTCAATAAGCCGGTCGATTTGACCCCTCATTTGTGGGTCTTCAGCTAGCTGTGCAGGACAAGTTACAAATTTTTGTCCAGAAAAAGAAGTATGCAAGAGAGTACTTGCTTTGCAACCACCACTAAAAATAATACTTAAAATAAATATAGCTGCAAGAAGCAATTATGGGAGTTCAAGTGCCCTAAGACTTTTGTAGAAGTTTTTTATTAGAAGTAATTAGAAGGTGTTTATAAAGGCCTGCTAATTGTAACGGAGACTCTGAGACAGAGTGATCCATGTGCAGCGCTTTTATTGTACAGAGTAATCCAAAAACAGGCAGAGGTCCAACACTGGCAAACAGAGCAATGGAGCGAGGCAAAAATCAGAATGGGTAAACAGGCAGTGGTGAGGGCAGGCAGCAAACAATCAACAGTACAGTGCGAAGCAAAAACAAAAGGCAGGCAGCAAACAATCAAACACGATAAACAATCCAAATGGCAACGAGAAATCAACAAGGGGAAACGCTCTGAAATGTTTGATGAGGCAAGACAAGATCGCTATGAGTACATTGCAGAGCTGGGCTTAAGTAACCGGACTGATTAGAAACAGGTGGCAAACAGGAACTAATCAGTCCTAGGTTTTGGGAACATGTAAAATGTAGTCCGGGATGAAACTAGTATTCTGGTGAAGACTCCTTCTGGCGGCAGGGAGGAGGCGGCGCAACGACCTCCTCTGTAAAAGAGTCCCCCGTGCAAGCGGCTCCTGACACGAGGAGAAAAAGGATGCTGGGGTCTTCCTCGAGGTCGAGGGGCCGGCCTCTCCGAATGGGCTCTGTGGAACTCTTTGATGAGTGTGGGGTCCAGGATGTCCCCAGCATTGACCCACAAGCTCTCCTCCGGGCCGTACCCCTCCCAGTCGACAAGGTATTGGATCCTGCCACCGTGGTGTCTGGAGTCGAGGCGTTGATTCACTCGATAAGCCTCCTCGCCATCCACCACGATAGGCGGGGCCTCCAGCCAGCGCGCCAGCAGGCTTGAGCAGGGAGAAATGAAAAGTGGGAGAAATACGGTTAGGTAAGTCTAAGTGAGCAGAAACAGGAGTGATTAATCTGATAATTTTGAAGAGACCCACGTACCTAGGACTGAGCTTCTTGCAGGGAATGTGAAGGCGAGTAGAGAGCCACACCCACTGACCAGGAGTGAAGTTGTGTCCGGACTGTCGACGTTGGTTGGCTTGTTGTGTCTGACAGCATGGAGTAAGTGGGTGTGCGCTCTCTCCCAGACTTCTTCCCTGCTCTGCAGCCAGTCGGTTACTGCTGGGAGTTCTGTGGGTTTCCCGGACCATGGAAACAGCAGAGGTTAAAAGCCCAGGACGCACTTGAAGGGTGTCATCCCAGTTGATGGCTTGACCAAAGAGTTCTGAGCATATTCGGCCCACATCAAGTACCTACTCCAATCAGCCTGATATTGATTACAGTAAGAATGAAGGAACCTGATGATCTCCTGATTTAGACGTTCGGTCTGTCCATTAGATTGTTGACTCCTAAACTTCTGAAGAAAGAAGACCACACATGTGAAGTAAATTGGGGACCCCGGTCCAAAACTATGTTATCTGGTAGACCGTAGAACCTGAAAAACTTACACAAGATTTCAGCAGTCTCAAATGAAGTTGGGAGATTACGTAGAGGTACCAGATGACATGCCTTGGAGAAATGGTCTGTAATAGTGAAGATAGTTGTATTGCTATGGGAGTTGGGTAGATCTGTAATAAAAACAATTGCTAAATGGGACCAGGGTCGCAATTTTGCACATATGTGATTGTGTCACTAGGGAGATTTGGCCACCAGTATTGGTTTCTTAACAGTTGAATGGTGGCTGTGATACCTGGATGACCAGAACTTAGACTCTCATAAACCTGAGTGATTACACGTTTCCTAAACTGTTCGGGTACGAAAGTCAGATTCTCGGGGCACGCGGTGGGGCAGGGTTGTGCTTAATTAGCATTAAGTATTTCAGTATGGAGATCCCACTGAACTGGGGTGACTAAAATCCTTTCGGGGATAATGTTCTCAGGGGATAAGGACTCAGGAGCTTTGTCAGACTGTCGAAAGAGGGCATCAGCCTTAGTGTTTTTTGAACCCGGTCTATAGGTAACAGTAAAATCAAACCGACTGAAAAACAAGGACCATTGGGCCTGACGGGGATTAGAACGTTTGGCCGTACATAGGTTTTCAAGGTTCTCATGATCTGTAATCAGGGTGAACAGGTGTGCAGCCCCAAATTGGATGACTAGCAGTTCTTGGTTTTCTACGTCTCAATTCTGTTCGGCTGGGGATAGTTTTCGGGAAAAATAGGCACATGGGTACATATTGGGTGGTGTGCCATGTCGTTGGGACAGGATGGCGCCTACACCGAGACTAGATGCATCAACCTTGACTATGAAAGGTTGCTCGGAATCAGGATGACGTAGGATGGGGGCAGTGGTAAAACGTGTTTTTAGTTCTGCAAATGGTTGCTGCATCATTCCAAGTTGCTGCATCATTCCAAGCTAGTTTGCTGGGGTGACGTTTGGTGAGAGACGTTAACGGGGAAGCTGCTGAGCTAAAACCCCTAATAAACCTGTGATAAAAATTTGCGAAACCTATAAAGCATTGTAGCTTCTTCACTGTCTTAGGGATGGGTCATTCAGTGACAGCTCGAACCTTCTTGTCATCCATGGCCACCCCCTCTTGACTAAGTGGTATACGTAGTGTGGAATTCACACTTTTCTCCTTTTACATAAAGGTTATTCTCAATTAGTCGATTTAACACTAAACGAATGTGTTTTACATGCTCTTGGAGGGACTCGGAGTAAATTAAAATGTCATCAATGTAGACAATTGCCCACTTGTACAGCATATCATAGAATATGTCATTCATGAACGATTGGAAAACATTGTTTTCCACTCATCCCCTTCTCTAATGCAGACTAGATTATATGCACTTCTTAGATCTAACTTTGTAATATTTATTTGGCTTAACGGAGTTGTTCTAGGGCCATGGGAATGAGAGGAAGCGGGTAGGGAAATTTGATTGTGACGTCATTGAGACCACGATAATCAATACATGGCCTCAGTCCCCCATCTTTCTTTTTACAAAAAAGAAGCCTGCAGATGCTGGCAAGTTTGACGGGTGAATGAAGCCTTTAGATATTTCCTCATCTATATTGTGACGAGGCGCACCGGAGCTATCAGCGTCGCCCTGGCAACGGACGCGCCACACTGCGTTAAAACGCCGCCGCCTTCCGCCAAGAGGGGGTTGGAGATTCGGATGAGGAGCAAGATTGGGAGAAGCAAGGTTAACAGGATAGCGAAGTCGGGAAGCACCTGACCACCCGTCAGAGCCGGACGGAGGAAGGACTCGCGACCATGCGCGGCCACGCAGACCTCGATGCGCCGCTACCTGACCTGACCCGCATCGTGCACCACGGGCCGCTCGAGGAGGAGCGCATCGCCGCGCAGGTCGCAGAACGGGTGGTCGAGCTGGCAAACGCCGGACAACACCGCGAGGCCGGGGAAAGGACGCAGCCGTTCCCTCGGAGGGTGGTCCAGGAGCGACGCGCGCCGGAGGGCGCACCACACTCTCCCCGCCCTCCCCTCGTTCCTCCCACCGAGAGCCCGAGCCACCGCACACTCGCGTCGCCAGGAGGGACGCAACCCCGAGCACGAGCCGCACCAGCCGCACCAGCACCTGCACCTGCACCAGCAGCCAGCCCGGCTGCTTCCCCCACGCACCTCTCACCCACCTTTGCACTTTTTATTGAATAAATCCACCCTCCGGGGTATTTTCTCACCGCCTGCCTTGTCGTGTGATTCTTCACCCGTGACAATATAGCATGGCAACAGACTCAGGCTGAGACAATGGAAATATGCGACCTTTGGGAGGAGTGGTACCCGGGACTAAATCGATAGCACAGTCTACTGTACGATGCGGAGGTAACTGAGATGCTTTTTCCTCACTAAACACAACTGCCAGATCGGCATACTCGGAGGGAATATTAGTTAGCACATTAGGTGGGCTACCGCTAGTGCTTGGGGTTCTCTGGACGGGGACTACTTTCTGAAAACAGGATTCGTAACAGGCCTTACCCCTATGAGCCATTTCTCCATCATTCCATGAAATGGAGGGTTCATGTGCACGCAGCCAGGGCAGACCCAGAACAATAGTATGGGTAGGAGACGAGATAGTGTACAAACGGATTGATTCAGAGTGAAGCACGCCCACACAAAGTTGCAGGAAGTCCACTTTGCCTATTCCCAGAGGCCTACCATCTAGCGCCTCTACTTCTAAAGAAGAAGAGCAAGGAGTTAAGGGGTTATTATTACTCTGGGCTAATTCGAGCGAAATGTTAGCAGCTGCTCCGGAATCTATTAGGGCAGAGGTGTTTATCATCATATCAGATAGGGGGAGATATACGGAAATGCGAATTACATTGTTCTGATTATTTAAAGTGAAAGCAACACTCACCGGGAGTCGACTTGAGGTGGGTCGGACAGGACAGGTAAATTTCTGGTGACCTGCCAGTCCGCAGTGACTATTGGGACAGACTATGGACATAGTCTCAGTGCAGAGCTGACCAGTACACAGTTCTTTTAAAAAAAAAGGAAACCTGGTGACAGTAACTGTCAGGACCTAACAGAAGAAACACAGGGAATCCAAATGCAAGCAAACAGGTTTAATGAGTTTGTTAAGTATGAACAGTCAATGGAACACTGAATGACACAGGAATGACACAGGAATGACACAGTCCGGCTCAGACGAACCACTCCGGCCCCAGGAAAAGCAGCCCAGACACAGACAGGGAGAAGACGGTGGCTGGACCCCAAGAGGGTGACGAGCAGGGCAGGAGAAGTGGCTGGTGGACTGGATGGGTTGAGTGCAGGGAACCGGTGGTGGTAATGATGGTGACGACTGAGTCCGGGATGGAGGAGAATGCCACTGGACCAACAGGGTGAGCAGGGAAGCAGACACTGGAACACAGCAACACAGCACTAGACATGACCTGGAGCGAAACAAGACAGGACTGGCACAAACAGAGACTAACACGGAAGCTACGCTAATCTGACTCGACTTGGTTTCTTGGAAAGTACAAACACAGAACTTTTACTAAACTTGACTTGACTTGACTCAGCTAGGCTAGGCTAAAGCTAACAATTCTTACAAAAAGCATGGTCAGGAAACTGGACTACATCCAAGACGATCTGACAATAAGGGGAAAACACAAGGGAAATATAAAGGGAAGAAATCGAGTGAGTGAGCAGGTGATAGCGATGACGGGAATAGGAACAGCTGGTGTAAACAAGAGGACAGGGTAAACACGGACATCGGAGCATGTGGGGAGCTGTCAAACAACCGTGTGCTCCGACACAGAACAAAACAATACAGGGGCGATCAGACCAAAGTCCTGACAGTAACAGATGTAAACATAAATGTAAACATAAGTGTAAACAGTAAACATAAGTGTAAACATAATTATAGCATCAAGATGTGCAAAAAGGGTGAGAGGGCGGAGAATGTTTTGTGTATATATAAGTTTGTGTGTATGTGATCCTTTAGTCCAGTTTCTGACTATTGATTTTAGTCTGATGACATGGGGGAAGAAACTATTGCATAGTCTGGTTGTGAGGGCCCGAATGCTATGATGCCGTTTGCCAGACCCACCACGGTCATGTCATCTGTAAACTTGATGATGTGATTCGAGCTGTGCATTGCTACACAGTCGTAAGTCAGCAGAGTGAACAGTAATGGACTGAGCACACAACTTTGTGGGGCCCCAGAGCTCAGTGTGGTGGTGTCAGAGGTGCTGTTCCCGATCCAAATGTAGTTGGTAATGGCCTGGATGCCCTGCCACATACACCGTGTGTCTCTGCTGGCCTCTAAATAGTTATGGATTTTCTGAGCGTGTGTGCGCGTTGCCTTCCTGATACCCCTAAACAGTTTGGCCCTCGTTGTTCTTAGGGCCGCCCTGTCGCCTGCTCTGAAGGTGTCTTAGGTCCTCAGTAGCGTACGCACCTCTGCAGTCAACCACGGTTTCTTGTTGGAGCATGTGGTGATGGTTATGGAGATGGTGACATCATCAATGTACTTGCTGATATAGCCGGTCACTGATGTTGTGTATTCCTAAAAGTTGGTAAAGTCGCCGTCAGTTGCCGCTTCTCTAAACGTGCCAGTCAGTGTGTATAAAACAGTCCTGAGAAGCAGAGATGGCTCCTGCTGGCCGGGTTTTCACCTGCTGAGAACCGGTTTGGAACGTCTGACTAGCGGTCTGTATGCTGGGATTAGCATGATAAAGATGTGGTCTGAGTAGGCGAGATTGGGGATTAGCATGATAAAGATGTGGTCTGAGTAGGCGAGGTTGGGGCGGAGCTCCGCACACTACGCACCAGGGATATTGTGTTGTTCTTTCCTCTTGTTGCATAGTCCACATACTGATGGAATTTAGGAAGCACTGACTTTAGATTTGCATGGTTGAAATCTCCGACAACAATAAACAGTCTGTCAGGTTTTGAATTCTGCAGCTTGCTATTAACCCTATACAGTTCACAGAGTGCGTCTTTTACATTTGCACTGGGTGGAATGTATACTCCGATTATGAAGACAAATGTGAATTCTCGTGGTAAATAAAAAGGTCTCCATCTAACAGTCACAAACTTCACCAGCGATGACCAGTAACTAGACACTAGCACAGAGTTCTTGCACCATTCCATGTTGATGTAAACACATAAGCCACTGCCGCGAGCCTTACCGCACAGAGCTGTGTTTCTGTTGGCACGGAACAAAGCTAGCCTGTCTAGCTGAATGGCGGCGTCCTTTGCTGGAGTCAGATGTAATTCAATTTATTGTCCAGGGAACAGACATTAGATTGATGGGATGGATTGATGGGAGAGCCGGCCGGCTAGCGTTTGTTTTTAGCCTAGCACGGACCCCCGCCCTCTTACCGCATTTCTGCTTTCTCGTGCACCGCTTGCAATACCCCCTCTCCCGGCAATCGGCATCAGGTGACACCGAGGGCTGGAGGCCTGGTTCCTGCAGCAAGCCGAGATTATGTAGCTTCTCCAGCAGATAATCATGTAGAGTAGCTGCAGTGTTGTTTCTGCATTTTGTGAGTGTCTGGCAGTTGTATACACGAACACCGGTAGCTCTGATGTCCATGTGGACAGTAGGTCAAAAAAAAAAAAAAAATGTGTGTAGTGGCCACTGCGCACTACTGTTGCGCTGCCATCTTGGATCAGAAACACCTTAGACAAATCTTTTAGAAGAAAGTAAACAACTATCTGTGTCTACAAAGATATCTATAGATATCTACAAAGATATCTATTTAACACAGTGGCTTAATTAACCAAAGATAAAGCTTTATCTGCTTCTGACAGTTGTCAATTTCAAAATAGCGATGATTTTATGAATTTCTTTAATAACAAAATAGATACTGCCAGAAAGAAAATTATAAACATGCAACTGCCTTCAACACAAACAAATCAGATGGTGCATCATAACTTGCCCAAGGAGCAACTCCAATCATTCTCTACTATAGATAGGGATGAACTGTCAAAAATAAGCACATCTAAATCAACAACATGTATGCTTAATCCTATACCTACCAGGTTGCTGAAAGAAATGGAACTGCACTGGTATGGTTTAAATCATATTTATCTGACTCTATAAAGCCTGTTTTATTAGCCAAGTATCTGGATGTCATTTTTGATAACAATTTGTCCTTTGAAAGCCACATTTTTAATATTTGTAAAACGAGTACAGTATGACCATATAAGCCCAGCTTATCAAGCATCGTATACATTTTAAAATCTTGCTGATTACCTACAAGGCCCTGAATGGTTTAGCTACTCAATATTTAAGTGAGCTCCTCTCCTATTACAGTCCTTCTTGTTCACTGTGATCTGAAGGTTCTGGCCAACTGTTAATACCCAGAATTTCAAAAACAAGTGCTGGTGGTAGATCCTTCTCGTATTTCACACCCAAACTTTGGAATAGTCTTCCCAGTGTTGTCCAGGAGGCAGATACACTCTGTCATTTTAAATCTAGACTAAAGACCCACCTCTTTAATCTTGCCTACACATAGTCATATGGATTTATTACTCAATCCCCTAAGGGATTATTAGGCTGCATTAATTAGGTAAACCGGAACCGGGAAAATTTCCCACAAGAACAGATGTACAGATGTACAGATGTACACAATTTGGTTGTGTTTTATTTGGTTCTAACTGAACTGAAATTTCTATGAATTTATAAAAACAATATAGAACATAATTCAGTCTGTGTCAGATTCTGAATCTGAAATATTATCTTAAGTCACAGATAAGAAAATGCCACTTGACGTTGAGGGCATAGCATCTGTTTCATCAGCTTTCTCCATCTGTGCATCGGTGTCCACTTCAGAACTGAAATACCTGCTGAACTGTAAATCCATGTGTCTCTTATTTTCACACACAGACACAGCGATTTTCTCTCCACTGCGCATGCACTCTCTCTCACGTTTAAGCTTGCTGTAGGAGATTTTACTTGTCACATGAGGAGAGTTATGACTGATAGGACGAGTGTCACTGATACACAGTTCGTAGTGCGATCGTGAATGAAAAGAGAAAGTTAAAAGCTAGCGTGGATTCAAACGCAATTTCAATATCCCACGTATTGATAGTGGCTCCCAATTTTTTATGTGACTACAGATGAGAATCCTACCCAGTTTTTTGACCATATTGCCTTCCATATTGCCATATTGAGTTATTGGCAGGTTTTCAGAAACAACAGAAGGCCCAAATGCAAGTATACAGAGTCTTTATTTCTATAATAGGAATATGACTCAGTCTCAGAAAAAATGCTACCGGATGCAAAATGAAAACAGTGAATGAGAATGATATGATATGCAGATGAGATTCTGAGTTCGCAGCTATCACCACAGGTGCAGAAGGAGGAACAGGTGAGTTGTAGATTTAGCAGCCGATCCACCACAGATGTAGATGCCACAGGTGAGTCGTACGACCAACAGCAGATCCACCACAGATGTAACTGGACAGCAGGTGAGTAACTGTAAGTAGTAATTCCAACAGCAAGATAACCACGGATGCCAACGGGTAGCAGGTGAGTAGCAGGTGAATAGTAATCCCAACAGCAGGATCACCACGGATGTAAATGGGTAGCAGGCGAGTAACAGGTAATAGTAATTCCAACAGATCGCCACGGATGTATCTGGGTAGCAGGTGAGTAGCAGGTGAGACTGAGTCAGAGATGGAGGTTACACAGATGATGATAAATGGCGGGACCCGGGAGGGAGACGTGGCAGAGCGGGAGAGACTGGTACGACCACGACCCGGAGACCTCCACCTCGCAGCAGGATGGAGAATGCGGGTGGGCAGGCAGCGACAGACTCCAGGACAGAAGACAACAAGAGGGAAAACCAGAACGGGGATCTGGGGAGAAACACAACACAAGACAAAACAACACAAGCTGGAGCTTGAGACAAACGGGACAAACATACACTGTACTACATACAACTGCAAACCTACCAAGACATGGAGCATGTCCAGAGCTCTCCCGAGCAAGGAGAGCACTGGTCAGAGAAGATGATAAAACAATCTTTAGTGGTATAAGTTATTGTTACAGTTGCAAGCGTGGTTTCAACTACAGTGGTTCAAGCTGTAGGAATGCCGAAATCACTAGAAAACTGTTAACAGCGAGATGGAATAACACTGTATATTTTCTGTCAATTTCCACCCTTCTGCTACTTATACCAACGACGAAAATAAGCGCAGTTAAGATAGCTATATGTGGGAGAGCATTGCTATAATGATTGTATTGTATTGCACTATGTTGCTTTTAATTATTAACAATGAATCAAAACTAGTTGGTACAGAGTTTATAGGTGAAAGGATTTATTAACATCATTGCCTGAAGTTATACAATGAAGATGCATGTAATTGGTAAAATAACATATGCAATTAACTTTAATTCAATTCAATTTTATTTATATAGCGCTTTTTACAATGTTACATTGCTTCAAAGCAGCTGTACATAAAAAAGAATAGCAGTAAAACACAAAGCAAATGTCTGACATGTTAATGGTATTATTGCAAATAATATGTGTGGGATAAGACTAATACTATAGTAGGCCTACAGTATTTTTACGAACAGAGAGTTGACTGAACCAATAAAGACACATAATTGTGTAGCAAAATACATGCATTCCAGATTACATAAATTATAGTTAGGCAAAATACAAGCACTCCAGCTTACATAAGAAAGGTATATAAACGGCTACATCATGTGACAGTGCTATAAGGGATTTGCAATAGTACCATGAACTACACAACATGCAAAAGCAGCGTACATACATACAAACATAAAATA
>JAZGTI010014556.1:0-14023 GCA_036877585.1 Botia kubotai
TTGTCATCTTTTCACCACAAGGTCTACAAAAATCTTTAATGTTACAGTTAAAACAGGTTTAATTCAGATCTTGTTTATTTACCTGTGTTGCTCTCTGTCCAAGCATGCTTGTTGCCAAGTTACAGCTCTTAGAATGAACCAACCAACGTGCCCAGCTGAAAATGCCAAGGCTCCTATATCTCACATTGTGTAGCAGTCACACTGGTTCCAGCTCAAGTAACATCAATTATCCAATCCTGTGGTCAACCTTTGAAACCTTTTCCAGCCTGTCAACAGTTTTATTCAGCTTCACTACTCTGAGTTCCATCAGTATCTCAAGGTTTAATTGAGTATGCATATATTTTGTGGTGCCAGATGTCACATTTGCTTCAGTGAATGGTTTATTGTTGAGGTAAGTTTATTGTTGAAAGTCAATCAGTGTAAAGGAGCTTACAGAAATACAACTCCTTCCAACGCATGTTGACCTTTTGTGACAGCATGCTTCACTGTATAGGCTGTTGTCACAATAGAAAACAGTTCATTAATATCCTCAAACTTTGAAACATAAATCTGGGAACAATTCATGAAACAGCTAAAATTGAAAAGCTAACACACACAAAAATCAACAAAAACTGTAATGAATAAATTATGTAAAATGACAACATTATGTGACAAAATTATGTAAAATTACGTGAAAAATTGTCCCATTAAAAGCGACAAGTTGCACCAACCTAAAGCTTAGGAAAAAGACATTTTATTATGTCATTGTATGCTTGATTCTTGCTTACATATATGCTAAATTGTAGTTTGGGAAAATTAATTTTATAAAATGTTTTCTAATTTAAGACATTTTTGAAAGCAATATAAAAACATTTATATAATGTGGTATAAGATTATATAAATTACTAAAATATAGCCTTTATGACAGCCCACCCATGTGACAGCTAGACCCGGTCTCCCTCTGGCTGTTTAATTCTGTGTAACCTTTGATGTCCAGCAGGAGGCGCTTTTTAGCTATTGTAAATACATTGCACATTGAAAACGTCGTAAATGAACTTTGCTGCGCTACACATTGTTTCCAGTTTAATCAGAAAACCAAACACACACACACAGAGCTAATATAAAGGTGGTTACGAACAAGCTACAGAGCTTTCCGAAAAAAGCACCATCAGATTTGAACCAAACAGGATAAAACCCAAAACAGCCCTTAAAATATTGGGATGAATAGGTTCAACTGTTCGTTAACCGGTATGAATGGGTTGCATACAGACCAACCCAGGGACCCTCTTAGACGCCTTACCCGCGTGAACTCAATGAATGCGCCACTGTGCAGTAACGGACAGCGTCAAGTCATTCACCTAGTAACGGTCCACACTATGTTAAACATCCTTTTACAACAGTAGCACATGTTTTGTGTTCTAAACTGAGAAATTAAAACAGTGCATGAAAGTAATCCATCGTATCTAACAACAGAGCAAAAGAAACATCCAAATCAAGCCAAGACTAACGCATCAAGAATAAATGCATCAAATCTTTAGGCAGCTGCAGATTAACGGAGGTTTCTCTGCGCAGAAAAGCGTGCGGGGAGACTGGAGCGCGTCTGCTTTGGCTGCAGGTAACAACGCATCCTTTATGTGCGGACTGGAGGCGGAGGCAGTTTTGGGGTGGGGTGGACCAGAGGATCCGGTTTCGCCGGGAGAAAGAAACACACAGTGGTTCACCGCTTCTCCGCACACTCTTCACCGCATGCTGCTCCATCACACTGCGCTGTGTTCTGGTGAACTCTGAGGCATGCATTAACGTCGGAGACTGTTCGTATAGATTATGTTGGTAAGCTATATTCTTTATAATTGACATCGTATGTTTAAAGACTAGCAGCGTGGTGGTTCAAAATCATTCTGGTCATCCATATATACCGTTATTTTTACAGTTATTAAATTGTAAAACGAATAGGTAAAGCCGGGGTAAGTTGTCACACAGAGAAGGTGAAGTTGTCATAAGAGCTGTGCTCACTGAGAGAGCTACGTAAGATTGTAAGTTACAAGTAAAACTGAAATTGTTTTCTCCTGCAGTGCTTTTGCTTGCTGGTTTTAAACATCTAGTTCCAAATTGAATGTATACTTTTTGTGTATCTTCCAATGTCTGATAACTGTAATATGATATTTTTGTAGTAAGTTAGCTGTTGGGTAAACAAGTAAATACAATAAGGCCAAATTGGGAAACATCAAGGTAATTATATAATGAATAAAAGTTGAACAAGGACAAGACAAGAGAGTTATTAGGGCAAGTTGTCACACACACATTAAATGCTGTCATTTAAAACAGTAAGTGACTGTTTAGTAAGTGAAAGCAATGGTTTGATGCTTTTGCATGTTATCTTGCAGTTTTGCTGTGTCATTAATTTTGGTTTGTGTTTTTTAACGCCGAATAGTGTGACAACGTGCCTGCAAGCATTTCCATTTGTTAAATGAACTGTATCTTTATTCATAGCCTGTAATGATGCCGGTAATGATGGACAAGCTTTTCATAATTAGAACGTATACAAAACTACACAAAGTTTGACTTTCAAACTAAGCCTAATCACTAGGCTTGTACACACTGGAATAAAAGTGAGACAGCTGAAGTCGGTACACCCTATGCATATTTTTTCTTACCTTTTGATCTATTTACTCCAGGGCAGATGCATGCAAAAAAGCATTAAAACAGACATTTTTATATATGACCTATTTGCAAAAAAGATTGTTCGTGCATTTGTATATGAGTGTTTGTGCATTATAACCAGAGCTGTAAAGCAGCGTTTGAGGAAGCTGTGTACTGTACTCAGGACTGATGTCTGTTTCAGGTATAAAGTATTCAGTCTGAGTGATATAGATGCTTTTTATCATACAGGGAAGCACATGGGCTTATTTTAGTAGCAGGTTGAAACAGGTTTAAACCGTCTCATTATGTGGGTTTGTCTAAAAAGGGAAGTGCAATGTAAAACATCACAAATGTTCGAGGAATCTCTTCAGATAAACAGTTTTATTTTTTAACAGTTGGGCTGTCTGCTAAACACAATCTGTTTCCTCTTTACTAACAGAATTATGGCTATTGCTCATAGTGAAGAATGTTGACTTCTGCATTGGATAAAGTTATTTTAACAGCTTAAATAACACACATAGACTTCAATCACATGATATGCATGTGAAAAATAGACCTCAAACTTATGCACATGCACAGATAAGATATTCTTTCTTTCACTGACTCTCTAATCTTTCTTTCACCCATATTCTGTCACTGTCTCTCTCTCTCTCTCTCTCTCACACACACACACACACACACAAAATCTTGGCTATCTAAATGAGAACACACTATAGAACCCACACAGTCAAGCTTATGAATATGAATTGCAGTGTCCTGGTTTGGGAATATCTGGGACATTTGGAGCTGTCTGTGGGTGATTAATAATGTGGTATGCTCCCCATCATTGGCATTCAAACAATGCTAATTACTTAATAATGCCAGCATGCAAATTTAACTGCTTATCTAAATCTCCTAATCTAAATGGAGTCTTCAGTGAATTAAGTTCTACTGCTTTGTTTGAAGTCATTAACTCACTTTGAGGAACAAACGTTAGTACTCAGTGAACTCAACAGTATATCCAGTAAAGAGCATTGGAGGTCTTATATACACTGAACATTAACCCCGTATGCTGTTAAAAATATCTCCGTGATCAGTCAGTGATCCAACAGACCAGAATGCTGTACGATCTCCACCTGACAGTCACAGGAGAATCTGCTATCCATGTTATGTTGAACTGTCACTCCAGATTTACCATCCCGCTGATGACGATTGCTATGGCGACTAGGTGTTTTCAACTATGTGATCTCTATGGCAATGAGCAGTCCTGCTGTTCTGGGCTGAAAGAGGCATTTGGCCACTTGAGACACACTGCAACGCTTTTATACAGAGAAGAACATTAAAAATCAAGCTTTTGCATTACACTGCTTAGCTTATAAATATAATATGTAGTTTAGATTCATAGCTTATAATTAATGTGATTGCTTTGATGGATACTTTTAACATAGCATTGATTACTGTCTGGTAGGCTGTGTTTAGAATGGAATACCAATGTACTTGCTTACTACAGCATACTACACACTATACTACTGTATATTCAGTTTAACAAATAGTCCAGTTAACATTTCTGAAATTGAAATAAAAACATTTCTGAAATTAATATGGTTACTCTACATTTTATTTAAGGAATTAATTTTTAAAAATTTTTAATAATTGTTACTTCCAGTTCTTTCATTACACTTGAAAAATTGAGAAACATTGCATCATGGGTATTTAACACAGTGTGTTCTTCCAGAGGAAAACTGCTCTTTCACAGCTCATGGAAATTGCTGAAAAGTTGTTTCATTGATCAACTTCTGCGTATTTCTGGGTCTTTATCTGACTGGAAATATCTGAGACACTGGAGAGAAGTGTCCATTTGTTCTCCATTCAATCTCATTGTGGTCTAAGAGAAATAACTGAGATCTCATCTGTGATTTTTCTTTCCTATGGCCTGTTGTATATTTCACATGTTAGTAAATGTATAAGGTTATCCGGGTATTCTCTGCATACTGAACATGTTCATACTGTGCATATACATACTGCAGAACTAGTTTGCTCTTTAAAACAACAGCCATTGTTTGTATTGTGGAGTGGATTCCAATCCATTGTTGGAACTGTCCTCTGAATCATGAACTACTTGTTGGACAAATAGGCCGGATGTTCTGTACCCTGCAGCTCTGTTTAAGAGCATCTTTGTGTTTTAACCAGATTTTAGAGTTGAGCACATTTTTCTGGTTTTGAAGTTGAACACATACCCTTGAATTACAGCACAAATGTGGGAACAGTGTGTGGCTACATGGTAAATCATGATTCGTCAAAAGTCATGCCAGACAATGTTTTACACCCTGTTCCCAATGAATCCATCCACACACTCAATTACAGCTGCAGTTTGAAGTTTCTCAGACATGTGGAGATTCATTATGTGCTGTTTAAAAACACTTGTGGCTTGTATGAAGATCATTTCTGAATAACAGATTCATCAACATTGTCAAGTCTTATTCCAGGAATGTTTTCAGGGTGTATCGTTCACTTTTTTGAGTGGGACTTTAAATATAAAATGTCTTTAGGAGGCAGTTGGGTTTTAGGAACATTAAGCTGAAGGTGCAGATATTCTGACAGAGTAAAAAACTGTGGTGTGTTTTTAAGGCACTGAGTTCATCAGAGGCGTGTTTTGTTTTATGTTGGTTATAGGAAAAATGGATGATGACTTTTTTGACTGATGTCATCAAACCCTTTTATTTTTTAGACCCGCCTTTCCAAACACTTGTCATGTAGTCAGAAACATAAGTGTCAAATTTAATTTGTAACTCTGTACATACAGTAGGTGTGATTGAAAAGTGCTCCTCAATTCTCGACTCATTTTGATGTTAACAGAATTTGACATTAGCATATTGTTAAGCTAATGGCACCAAAACATAAATATTTAGTAAAATATTACATTTTTAATTAGACTGAAATGTTTTCTTTGATATCTTTCTGAATTGAATACGAATATAGTCAACATGTCTCTCATGTTTTCCTCTGTCATAGTTTTCTTTCTTCCATTGAGTACAAAAGCAGACATTGACAGCCTCACTTTAAATGTGTGGAAACAAGAGCAACGTCAACATTCTTCAGAGTTTCTCCTCTTGCGCTCCACAGAAGATTGAAAGTCACACAGGTCTGGAGAATCTTTTTTGGGTGAACTAACTTTTTAAAGACATACCAGGTGGTAGGTAAGATCTGGGTCGAGTACGAGGAGAACCATCTTAATTAAGGGGATTGAGATTCACCTCAGGCCCAGAAGGACATCAAAGAGCTTTTTCTCTCTCTCTGCTTCTTCTACGTTCCCTGTTTTCCTGTTATTTTCCTTCCCTCTCCCCCCCCCCTCCGTGTTTTCCATGAACAGAACATGAGCAACACCTGGAATTACTTCTTCTGCTGTGCTCCCTCTAATGCAGCAGTAAAACAGTAGGGCTTGACTTGGCTTGTGCACTTCTGTATTCTCTCTCTCTCTCTCTCTCTCTCTCTCTCTCTCTTTCACTCATCCGGATATCTCACCTTGTTAAATTAGCCGGTTCTGACAGTTCCTCTTCAAAGAAATCTCTCAAAACCTCAAGATAATTTTATCTTACAGCAGTGAAGAACAGGAAACATAAAAAAACTTTCTGTGTGTTGAATATAGACTTGTAGCGATTCTGCAGTATTGCTTGCTTATACAGTAACAATGTTGAATCCAAGACATTCATAATTTAATATAAGCATTAACGGTTGAAAGGAAAGTGATGGTGCTGGATCATTCATTTATGAGCCAAAAATATGAAGCTTCTTTTAGTTCCTCACCGTTTTCTGTGTGCATCAGACGTGTCTCTGATGATGCGAGCTGTACTATCAGAGAGATACGGACAGCTGCTGCTGTCTCATTTAATGAGGGACCAACAGCAAGCTCATGTCTCATATGTTTGCCCTATGGACACAGGAAGTGGTGTCATTAAGACCAAAGTTGAAGGGCAGTTTTTCTGCCAGGCTGTTGAGACTATTCTTAAAACTTCATTCCAGAAAGTGAACTATAGATGTTTTATTTGTAGTTGAGGCCTTTATATGACCATTAATTCAATGCATCACTGTTTTATTGCTCATATGTAGAGTTAGGGATATGTTCAGGAGAGGTGTACCATTACTTTTGTAAGCATCCAGACCTACAATATTTGTCTGGTGGAGGGTTAAACAGGTAAAAAAATCCTATAGACTAACATTGAAGGAGGGAACCAAGCCATATATCACAGGGGATTAGTGGAGTGGGATCTTTTGATACCACAGAGACCACATAGCAACACTCTATGAACCATTCAGAACACCATAGCAACTGCATAGCATACTCTCTAGCATACTCTATGAACAGCTAAGAACACCTTGGTAATTGCATAGCAACACCTTGGCAACCACCAAACACAGCCTAGCATTATGGCGGCAAGTTATTCACAGCCAACAAGAAAATGTTAAATAAATGTTGTTATTTTACAGTGATGTTGAGTGTGAATGTTAAGGACCTCTTAGTTAAACAGTGCACGTTATATTTCGATATTATGTGTGTACAAAACATGGTGTGAAAGGGTCAGCAGAAGCCACTGAAAGTGAAAACTGCAAAAGGAGGAAAAACATCATTTCCTGACTGCACAGCAGAGCCAGACAGTATAACTGCAGCTGAGTCTGCAGATCAGAGCTCGTGAACGTAATTGAACTCATGTAAATTTGCTTGGTTTGCAAACTGGATGATTTCTGTACACACACACAAGTGCTTTTACACTGATTGAAAGTGTTGAGAATGGTGTCAGAAAGTTTGTCTCAAGATGTTTCTTCATTTAGACTTTTGGAGGGTCCTAAAGGAACAGTCACCCCAAATGAAAATAACCTACTCACCCGAATGTTGTCCCAAACCTGTGTGCTGCTCTTTATTATCAGGAACACAAGAGCAAACACTTTCAAAGAGTTCATTATTCACTGATAATCTTCATCTTTTCCATGTTTGGTGAACAGCACACATGTTTGGAACTATATGAAGATGAATAAATAATGATTGAATTTCAGTATTTTGGGGCGAGATATTCCTTTAATATTCCAGACTTCTCAGTGAGATATTAAGTCCATTATTGCAGTTGAGTTGCATTACAACAAAAGTCTTTAGAACAAACTGGTGTTGGCAGTCAGAAGATGGCAAATCAAAGCTCAACAGCAGCACTTCATTGCAGTAGTGATGGTTTCATGTTTCTTATTCTCATCAGGTCTCTACACAGACTTTCCCCACGTTTGTTCAGCCGTGCGTTCGGTCGTGGTTCTGGCTCTGGTGTTGTATAGCACGGGCACAGCAGGCAGAATGAATTGCTGGCAGACGAGCGCTGCGGTCGGCCTGGCGGCAGTGTGAGTGAGCTGGAACAGAGTAACGTGGTGTGAGGCGTCTTTTCCCCCACTACAGTTTGAGCTCTTACACGAGAGACATGGGTGACTGATAGAGAGAATATGTCTTGTTTCTTGAGACAGAGTTCTGTTACTGTATCTTATTATATCTACACCTGATTTCCAACAGTTGCTGTTGTGATGAAATAGTTACTTTATTACACTTTGATTCACTCGTCAGATTTGTGCTGTGAAAAGGGGGAATGAATCCTGAAAGATACGAGTGAGTGAATTAATCAATGAGTTTGTGATTGGGTGAATTGGTAAATTAATTATTAGTTGAACGTGTGAATGACTAAATCAATGAATAAATGAATGAGTGAATGAATAAATGAGTAAATGAGTGACTGAAGTTAAGTGAGTGATAATGAGTGAATAAGTGAGTGTATAAATGAGTGAGTGAGTGAGTCTTGTTTCAGATAAATAGAGATTCATCTCTTCAGCACTGGACTGTAGCCAGGTTCCTTGATACAGTTCAGTATTCACCACTAACACAGCTAATGCTTTCATTAAATCAAGTCTCTCGCTCTCCTGTAAATGAGCTGATTGTGTGGTGAGTCAACACACATACAAACACACAGACACGTGTAAGCACTCACACATCTGTATCTTTTTTCACTTTCTGTCTTCCACCATCACCATCTTTCCAACCTGGTAACACAGTGTCCCTGTGTGTGCCTGTGATCACAGAAACCTGTGTTTGTGACTGTTTGCATATGTGCGCTTTTGCATGAGGGTGCGTCTATGAATGCTCCGCTCTTGCGCGTGTTTGCTCAGACTTACAGTGAGGCTGTGTGCCCATGAGGCCGCTTTTAACACACATCTCTTATTTTCACACATCAGTGACAGCACTGTTTCTTGGCACTGGAGCCCCACCAGAATGCTTTACTTGGCTGCACAGGTCTTGAATGTAGACCTTTAGGGCACTTGAACATAAACATGGTGTTTTTGCAAACTAGATAGACTGGCTTGAACCCTTTGCCCTCATTGCTACACATCATCATGACATATTCTTTGTCATTTTGCCTGTTCAGTATTATGATAATGTCAAGCTATCAATTGTAATAATGTGCTGTACTTTAAAACCACACACAATAGCTAATTCTCATACCTTCTGAGACCTGTAATCAGTTTAATCTTCTTTTCTCTGCTCTTTCTAGATGGCTTTCTACAGAACAGAGGCTGGAGAATTGTGCAGAATGCTGTGAAAAGATTTGGAACAACAGAATGGTTAAATACTCAATGGGAAACAATTTGCTAATCACTCTCTAGTACCACTAGAATCCTGGAAAAAATGTCTTTTCAACAAAACTGGGCAGTTCAATTAAGTTGATGAAGAAATGAATAGCAAATAAAAAAGTTGCTTCGAACAGCAGCTTATGGAGCACAGCTATGGAGATCTAATGGCTAAACCTTATTCAATGACTGTTTGTCTACTCTGGGTCGTATGGAGCACTGTAGAAGGGTGCATCCATTCCAGACACACTCTTAAGGGTCAGTCACGCTACCTCCCAGAAGAATAAGTATTTAATGAGTTGCAGGGCTGCACCAACCTTTTGGAACCACGTCATCCTGCCCACCTTCCTGTTGAGGTTCTCAGTGATGCTGCGAAGGGGTTTGCTGACCTGGCTCTCACGCGTGGGTGTTCTCCTAGTGGTAGTGTGCTGTTGTCTTTCTCTGCTCTATGTCATCACCTGCAGCCCCCATGCTGATGAACCCATGGCTGGGCTCCCCCTAACCAGGGCTGGAGGTTTGGGGATGGCAGGTGGTCCAAGCAAACCAGGTGGAGTTGGAAGTGCCCCCATTGGCCCAGCTGGACGAGAAGGGTTCCAGGCTCTACTACAAGAGCGAGAAGAACAGCACCGACAGCATATTGCCAGCTTGAAAAAACAAATCGCTCAACTCAAAGAAGCTCTTCAAGAACGCAGCGAACAACTCAAGGGCATGCAGAACTCTGTGGGGAAGACTGCTGGAAGGGGCACGAGGGGCGATGTGATCGATGACCACAGTCGTAGTGACCTCCAGGAGTTTCTGCGTAGCCAGGTTAAACGGGCTGAGGTGCACGCTGGAGTGCGGCTTCTGAGCGAGTACGCTGTAGTGCCATTTGAAAGCTTTACTCTACAGCGTGTCTACCAGCTAGAAATGGGGTTGACCCGACACCCTGAGGAGAAGCCCGTGCGGAAGGACCGCAGGGACGAGCTGGGGGAGGTGGTGGAGAGCGCACTACATGCCCTCAATGCACCAAACCAGGCAGGAGACAAAACGAAAGCAAGCAAAGTCTACACACCATCTGATTTTATAGAAGGTAAGAGGACCAATGACACAATCAACATCTGTTAGCATCTGCTACTTATAAATGGCTACATGCAGTATAAGTAAACACTAGCATGAGTCCCTTGATTATTTATAGTAACTTGTGAATCAACCAGTAGCATAAAATCTGTTTATCTGAACAATGGGTATGAGTGGTAGGAGGGTTTGGGAAACTTGTTTATAAGCATTGTTTTTATTTTTTAAATTCTGTTTGTTGGCACCAGGGGCACTGAAATTATACTCTTCATCATTAATTCTGTGCCAAGTAAGAAACTGTGTATTAGAAAGGAATCTTAGAAATCTCTGGGCCAGTATCCAGATATTCAGTGTACAGCTTGTCAGTTGTCAGTCATGTTTAAAAAAGTTTATCTGAAGTAAAGATTCGTCTGAAGCAATGCGCAAACGTTTGTTTTCCATCGTCTCTTGCATCCTCATAGCCAAATGAGCTAAACAATAGAGCATCCTGCAGCCCGTGCTAACACACTAAAGCAAGCCTGTGATGATGGTCGATGAGCTCTGATGACTACAGGAAATAGACACAGCTGTTTTAAGTTAAGAACTGTGTCATCTCTGCCATTCCTCTAGAGAAAAAGTGACGCATCTCTGTGGTTATAGACTTTACAGGAAATGCATTATTCATGTTGCTATGCAGCTTTTACTCATAAAAACTGGGTTCTCATTAAAACATTATTATTAATAATACAGTGGAAAACATTTTTCTGGCACCTTAAAGTAGAACATTTCAATTCAGGCCTGTTCAAAGTACCTATTTTCTTGTATAATTAAATAGACCTACTCTAATTATACCAACAATTGAGCTTGTGAAGAATCCAAAGACAGCCGAGCTCAAGCTGAGAGTGCACACTGTTCTTAACTCATGTGTGCTCTGAAGACTTACAGACACAATGGCGGTTTGCTCAGCCTCACTCAGCTAGCACTGAGAAAGACCAGATAAAGAATAATGTTGTTGAACATTTTAAAAATGTTTCCTCATGAAACACACAGTAAACGTAACCATCAGTCAGGAATGTTTACAGAGAGCGTATCTTTCTACCCACAAAATAACTTCCCCACCTCGTCTCTTGAGAGGTACTTGTATTTTCTGTGCGTGTTATCTGTTTTGGACAACTGTATTTCTCCTTTACTCAGACCAGTTTTGGTGCCACTGAACAAGAGAATATTCCATGTCATTCTAATAGGGCAACTTTAGCAAGATAATGTGACCACTGGTTTTGTCACTCTTAATATTTTATTGTGCCATTACTGGTGCTTTTTATTTCTCTGAACAAACACCTTCTGTTATTGCTTGGATGGTTCATTTATCAGTTAATTTAATTCATTAAAGTATATTGAGGTTTATAACAGGTTTGGTTCTCACCTTGTTGATGACAATTACGCTTGGACACGGTACAAGACAACTAATGTGAGTACACCCTAATGAGGTGGACTCAAGGAATTAGGCTACATTTGTTCTAGTTTACCGAATTATTATATGTTGAATAGAAGAAACTGGATATATGAAAATAAATTGATAATTCTTGCTTCTCTTGACAGACAGACAGACAGACAGACAGACAGACAGACAGACAGGGTTTATTAATAGTACTTTGTTCAGTCTAAGGCCTTCCTCACAAATGTGATACCTATTCACTGTCACATCCACATACTTTCTTCTGTAGATCATAATACAGTGTCACAACCAGTAAAGTAAACTGCTACCAAAGCTAATGAAGCATAAAGCTGAGAATGTTTTTGTTGCCTCAAAACAACAGAATGAGTCTCATGCAAACCTTTCTTCAGACAGGAGTCATTGCGCTTTAAAAGCTCCATCACAAGCCAAACACTGGTACAGATTCTGAATAATAGAACTTTTGATTTGTACGGTTCACATCTCTCTGATCTGAATCACTTTATGAATGTTTTGCAGAAGCATAAAAGTATTCAGTAAAATCCTGTTTATCATGCTGTCCATGCATGACCACCTTCCAGATGCTTTCATGGCCTGACCAGATGTGAGCAGAAAATCTGGCCAGATCAGAGTTTGTTCTTTTATAGCTTATGGGTCTTGGAGGTTTCAGTTATGTTTCATTATGTTGCTTTTTTAAATATCAACTTTTGTCTTAGATGTTTATGCTACTGATTTCAGACTACTGTTTACTGAAACTTCACCATCAGTTTTGATAAAAGTCACCACTTGCTCTATTTGATTTAGGCTCATTGCTAAATATGAGAAACAATAATTCCACACATCTCAAATGACATCAGTTTAAAATCAATGTGTCTAAAACCAATATCAATTATTTTACAGTTATGTGAAGTTTGTGAAGAGTACAGTTTTTGAGTACATTTGTTTTTTGTGTATGTATTTGTGTGTTATATGTATTTGTACATTTGTGTGTTCATGCTTGTTCTGTTTGTTCTTGAGTTTTTTTGTTTTTTGTTTAGTTTTTTTTATGAACAGTTTGTGTGTGTCCACACGGGTGTTTGGAAAATCATTCCTTTTCTTCACTGTTCTCAATCTCGTCCCACGGCTGCAGGAATCGGCCGAACAGAGAAGGACAAGGGCACGCTGTATGAGCTGACCTTCCGTGGTGAGCAGAAGCAGGAGTTTCGCAGACTGGTTCTCTTCCGGCCCTTCGGACCCCTCATGAAAGTAAAAAGTGAGCTTGTGGAGACGGTCAACATGCCAATTAACATCGTGGTGCCTTTGTCACAGAGAGCCGACAAATTCAGACAGTTTATGCACAACTTCAGGTATAATATTTATATTTGTTTTCATAATTTTCTATAATTTATATATTTATATAATTTATATACTTATAATTTAATAATTATTTATCGTGTTCTGGAAACTATTTTACTCTTTCTTGCATTCGCATGTCTTTTTTATTACTAATTTTAAATACCAAAAGCATGAAATTTAACTATGTTCACAACTGATGTACATCAGCATAACTGCATGATTTACTGCAGATAACTTCCCGGTTTGTAGCAAACTCTTTTAAAAATAACTAGAAAACAAGTCAGTTCATTTGTTATGTAGTTTGACTTCTGTAGGTTGACAATCTGACCTGCTAAAGTTAAATGTTTTTCAAGGTTATGGACCTCCTTTCACTATTTTTTGGCAAAGAAAATGTTTTCTTTTTCCGTAAGATTTTCTGTAACTCTGGAAAGATCTGTTAAAGGCAATTTTACATCTAATTTCCGCCTTTTTAATAAATGCCTCAAAGCAGTGTTTGAATGATATAGAGTGAATTGAGTTATTGAGCGAACCCTTTAACCTCACTCTCATTTCAGAGGCGGGGGGGGGTCAGACAAGGGTATTTTGGGATGTGGTCAACTGTGTGGCAAGGGATCGATAAAAAAAATCTGTTGTGGCATTTACAGGGTAACACAGTTTATAGAACGTGTTTGTACTCCGGTTCCTTACAAAACTACAAAAATAATGAATTGGAAAAAAACAAATGAGTAGTTATTTTGTTTGTAAATGTTAATGAGTCTGAAAATGGATTCCTTCATTTTCTGTTGATTGGGAGTAACAGATAGACCACAAACTCACACCATTGGTTAAGCCATTGTTGCTCTGTCTCTACCTTTTGAAAATGCCACTCAAAGGTTACAGTTGTGTTTGGTGCCACTGATTGTGCTGAAGTTCTGTTTCTGTGTGCATGTGTTTTTTGTCTCTTCTTTGTATGCT
>JAZGTI010014557.1:0-14020 GCA_036877585.1 Botia kubotai
TGGCTGAGGAGATGGATGGTGGGCAGAGCAGCCCCAAATCGGACTCCCCTCAAGCACTTAGCGCCCTACAGCTCGCTCTAAATCCCTCCATGACCCCCTACTATGGTTATGAAAAGTACATCGAGGACGGCCTTATCTGCCTCAAGCACAAGATCCGCAACATCGAGAAAAAGAAGGTGCCTCAATCTAAAATGTGGTTTCTGCCTCTAAAACTACATATTCCACTAATCCATTGTTTGGTTTAACTCCAAGCTTTGTACTTGAACCCTGACTGTGTGTGGTCTTTGAAGGGAAAGATTAAAGGTATTTTTCTTGCAGATTAAACTGGAAAGCTACAGTGAGAGGCTGAAAAACGGGGAAAAATTAAATCAAGACCAACTGGTAATCGAGACAAACCTCATTCAGTCTGTTGCATTCTGGGAAATGGAGTTTGTATCCATAGCAGTGATGTATGTGGCAACATTGCAGGAAGCTGTGGGGAAGTACGAGGAGGTGATCCATAACCTTAAATTTGCCAAAGAGCTGCAGAAGACACTTGGTGCCCTCACGCAGGATGTGAGGATAAGTTGCATACATCAATTCACGCATACAGTTTAGTGGATATATGGAATGTGGTCCTCCATATGTCAACTAGCACTCATAATTTATTTGATATGATATGATAATGCTTGTAAAATCAAACAGGTTTATGTATCTGCACATTAAAACATTCACCATGAAGTAAATGGGGGGGTAAAGTGTCCCACAACAGATGATGACCTAGGCCAGCTTGGTCAGCCTGGGACTCCAAATGTAAGGCTTTTGGTATTCAGCAGAGGTGCTTAATAATTGGCTGTGCTGTAATGTAGTTGCTGAAGGCTCAGCGCAAAGCTGTCCGCCAGGAGAAAGTGATGAGGACCGAGGCGGAGAGGGGACGTCTAAGCTTGATGCTCCAGGTGCAATATGTCCTGCACAGTCTACAGAGAGAAGACGTCCGAAAAAACTTCTGCAACACAAGACAGCACTCCTGTTACCTGTCCACAAAGGAGATGGAGAGTTTGTTAGATCTGGCATCATTACTGGGATGCAAAAGAGACCATACCATGAGGTTGGTGTTGCACTTTATACATCGCTTTTCTGCCTAACAGAGCGTTAGCTATACATTTATATACTATAGCTTAAAACGTATAGCTAGCTTTAATACACGGTTGCTTTGGATAAAAGCATTTGACAAATGTATAAATGTAAATGTAATAGACATATGATTATTGTACACTTTAAACAGCGGTTCCTATGTCTTGACAAGGTGCTAGTTAAATATGTTGCCGTGTCTATTTGTCATGTGTTGTGACTCGATCTTCCTGTTTTGGGCTGAAGTTTGGAAGACCAGATGGAACGGGCTACTATTGTTTACTGGGAGCTGCTGGAAGGGAATGAAAAACCAGTTGCTGGCTCGACATGTGAGTTTCTGGCTCAGTCTGTAGGCCCATCAATTATTTGGTGTTATCTAATAAGCTTTCTCAGCTTATTTCATTTTAATACATATTTAAGGGTTTCTTATGAATTATTATTCCAAATTTCATTCTTCATTCTACTTTCTATGCTACTTGTGTATATATATTGTCCATACAGTTTTTGTACACAGTTGCATAATTAAGAGATGCGCTGGAAAGGAAATCCTAGTGGAAAGTTCACGTTTCATAAATACAAAATTTGAAAATACTCTTGTGATGATGCTGCTGGACATGATTAGGGGACAAATTAATCCAGGGTCCAAAAACAGAAAAAAGTTATGTAGTTTTTGTTACTGTAGTTTGTGAATTTTGGACGTTTTGAAAATGATTGCTGTCATTCCTTCACAGATAAGAACATGAAGGAAAAGCTGCTTCGACTTGTGGACTGTGGCTTTTTTGATCACGTGCCACTTCCTCGAAACGACAGCCAAGAGAAAGCAGAGAAGCAAAAGACCGATCCTCCATCCAGGCCTTGTAGCCTCTCCGGTGAGACACTATTTAAATTTACCTCCCCATTTCCTCCTATACTGAAAGCATTTTTTCTTTAATGCATGATGTTTCTCTACATTTTAGCCTTGGTGAAGATGAGCTCAAAAGAAGCGCCTGCCAAAGAGGTAAAACCTTAAGTGTTTAAAATGCAGTCGTGTGCACGTGCTACAAAACTATAATTCTGAAGTCATGAAGTATTCGAACCTTTGCGTGGAGAAACAAGCAGGTCAGTAACTTCTAAATGATGGCAGTTTCTTAACAGACGGTACCTACCTGGAGCTGACGTCACTGTATGCGGTCAGGGGGAGAACACGCCGCCCCGTAACTGGAAGGAGGAGTTTTTGGCAATGAAGGAAAGAGAGCCACCGGACTCCTGGGAAATGGAGTTTTCTGATGCTGTTGTAGCTTCCCAGCCAGCCATACAGAAGCCATGGAAAGGGGCCGCAGGGTTGATTCCCAAGACCCCAGAGATGACGAAGAAGACCATAAGTGACGCTAAAGAGGTGAATATCTGTGTCTGTGGAAACATTGATTATACATGCAGAGTTTAGTTATTTTTATAGACTTTTCAGAACACAGCCTTTTTAAAATGAGATAAAAACAGTCACAGTGTGTTATTAAATGTATTGTGTCTTTACTAGAAACGACAGAAGAAAAGCAAGGGGGATCATGACCCTAAATTGGTAAGTTGTTCAGATCCATTAAAAACTACACTGTTATTTTGCAGGTTTAACCTTGGCAATGGTAATATATGGCAATATATAGAATTTTATACTTATATTTTATACTTGTACTATAAAAAATTGCCATTAAGTCTTTGGGAAACCTTTGCTGTTTGTAAGAAACGCATTTAAAAAATAGTTTCCATTTTGGTACAGAGTTCTTTTTTTTATGACTTTCAGATGCCTGTTGCAGTAGAAGTCTTCAGTTCTCCATCTCGTTTACCTAAAGACCCTGTTAAGCGCAAACAGCAGCTTGAGTCCTTGATGGACCAGATCTCCGGCTCCTTCAGCTTCATGCAGGCACGATTCCTTTCGTTACCCTTAACTTAAGCCAAAGTTTCAATATTTAAACATTCTACGGTTTGCTTCTGCAAACTGTTCCTGCTTGAGAACTTTTACCCTGCGCTGTGTCTGTAGGAGTCCCTTTTGGATGGGGAAACCTCCCCCAGTAGCAGTCGAACTCAAATAAGTCGTCAGTCTCCTGGAACCTCTACTCCCATTGGTACAACAAAACCACACCCTCCTAAACCACACCCTTTATCTGTGCATGTTTGTTACCCTGACATTTTATAATCTCTGTGTAATATACAGCACAAAGGGAACTGGCGAAAAGTCAACCGGATATTCTGCCTCAGTCTCAGCGTGTAAGCAATTTAACCATCTTTTGGAATTGAATTTACTGTTCATGTAACTTAATACTAATATGAAAAGGCCTTTTGATAAATCAAGGTATTATATAATCGCAGAACACTCCCTTACGAATTCTGCTCTCTGGAGAAGCTAAAGGCTGTCTGTCGAATGGAGACCGTTCTATAACTGGCTCTGACCTCAGTCTGCACAATGAAGATAAGTCACGTGTAAGTCACGTCTGTAAAAATAAAAAAATGACCGTCATGAAAACACATGAGGTTGTCATTTTACTGTAACACTATATTCCTAAATACGACTGCATGAATAGGGGGACATGGCTAGTAATTCTGGCACTTTTTTAAAAATAAAGTATTGAGGGCCCAAATCATTCACCACTAACTACAGCCCTGTGTAAATATGATCATATCAGATAGTCTCTAGTGTACATTTTCCTCTTTCCTTATGTGCAGAGGCAAAGCGAGGGCTTCACCTCTCCACCTCTGTACCGCAGGGGATCGTCCATCTCAATCCCTCTGGAAAGCCAGAGCTCTGTACAGGTCTGGGCCTGTATCTTTATCTCCTGTATCACAACCACACCAGATTAAATTAATTTTGTGTACAAACAAAACTACCATACATGTATCCACTGCTTGATGTATTTACTACATTTCCGGTTGTGTGCGTTTGTGCTTTCTCCAGGCAGGAAAACAGACAATGTGCAATGGAGTGCCAACCCCCGTGTCTGCGCAGACGTTTTCAACTCCACCTAGTCGCCGATCCATCAGTCCGGAAAATTCCTTTCACAACATTCGCTCTGTAAGCCTGATAAACTTTGGCTTTTGTTTGCATGTATTTCAGCAATGCTAAATATCTTAAGATCTGATCTAATTCGCATTAAATTTAAGATTATCTCTCATGGTCAGGTGTTCAGTGTGGCCTCGTTGCCCATCAGTAAGAGCTCAGAGATGAAGTCGGATGAGAGTGGATTCTCCGAATCCATGCATCAGAGTTACTCCACAGCCAAAACCCAGAGTTACTCGACTGCCAGCACCCAGACCCCGCCTGAACTCAGCCTGCCTGAAGATGACCTCCAGATTGGTAATTCATGACCAAAATTAACTTCAAAGGGTCAAACTACTGCTCTAAACCATGTTGTGGTTCCTAATTAGGTTTTTGGCAGGGAGTAAATGTAAAATGTAGTAATTTGCCATTTGGCTGATAAAATTCTCCCAGGGCTGGGATGGTTCCATTATTGTCTGCCAATTAAAAACAATTCATATTCATTGTGGCATATTCACCACTACACCAAATGTGCTTGTCTTTTCAGAGGGCCAGTACCAGCTGGAGTGTCCGGTCAGTGCAGGTGGTCATGTGTTTTCTGCCCCTCAGCCACAGTCTCGTCTGGGTCAGTCCAGCTACACCCGCGGGACAGCAAGAGGTATGACGCGTGCAGGCAGGGGTTTGCTTCACTCACACAGATCACCTGGTGGCTTCAGAGGTACCTTTCACTTCCTGTACACATTTTCTCCTTAATTGGACCTGTGGTGCAATACAAATGTTTCTGCACAAGCTTATAATAATTTCTGGACTCTCCAATGAGGGGGACTGTGTAGTGACCTCCCCATTACATCTTAAAGTTTTGGAAGTATTTAGCCTGACCTAAATTGTGCGTATAGTACTATATTGATGTATTTAAATGCATTGTGATTCCAACATTCAAGTGATAATTGTAACTGTGTGGTGATTTATTTCCTCCAATGACTAATCTCTTCTCTGTGGTAACTTAAACCTGACCGATAGGTGGTTATGAGGCCTACAGAGTGAACCTGCGTTCTCCTGGAGGGGGCTTTGTGTCTCAGACCCATACTACACACAGAGACCCTTCATCATCTCTTTACGTGTCCAGAGTAAGATGTTTACTGATTTACCTCATAACATAACACCCACAATGGAGGGAAACATTTCAGAGAATTAAAACTATCCCCAGTTTTTCAGAGATGTAGGGGCTTGGTGAGAATGATGTCATAGATCTGTGTATGTGTAAGTTGAATTGTTTTGGTCACAGGAAAGTGGGTATCAGCCGAGCTTCAAAAGAGGTGGAGCTGCAGCAACACAAAGAAACAGTGGTATGAAAATTCACTCGTGTAAACTGTGTGGAAAGGTGGAATTGTGTGTCACTTTAAATATCTGGGGAATGTCTCATTCAGGCAGTTTTATTCTGTTCAGAACTACAGAAGTATGAACATCTCTACATCTTTAATCTTGTTGTTTTTCCTCACAGCTGGTTGGAGTGATTCATCACAGGTGAGCAGTCCGGACAGGGAGTATCTGCTCGACTCCGGAATGAGCGACACGCTGTCAGTCGCACCAATGGAAGTACCCATCCCGCCCCAGGGCCCGCACACTCTGATGCCCGTTCACGTGTACCCGCTCACCCAGCTCCGCGTGGCCTTCTCCGCTGCCCGCACTGCCAATTTCGCACCTGGCACTCTGGATCAGCCAATCGCCTTCGACTTGCTGCACACCAACATTGGAGAAATGTTCGACACGGCAACCGGCCGTTTCACGTGTCCCGCTGCGGGCGCTTACGTCTTCATCTTCCACATACTGAAGCTGGCGGTAAGCGTACCCCTGTACGTCAACCTCATGCGCAACGAAGAGGTGATGGTGTCCGCGTACGCTAACGACGGAGCTCCGGACCACGAGACCGCCAGCAACCACGCTGTCCTGCAGCTGTTCCAGGGAGACCAGGTGTGGCTGCGGCTTCATCGCGGCGCCATCTATGGCAGCAGTTGGAAATACAGCACCTTCTCTGGTTTCTTACTGTACCAGGACTGAACATCCATCCCTATAGGCACAAAAAGGGAGAATGGGACATTTTGGATCTGTTGAAGTTTCTTGTAACCCTGCACTTGCCAAGCTTTCGGTTAAGCATGGTGCAACTGCATGTTTGAAAGTTCATGTTCAATATTTCAAAGTCAGTGTTGAGGATGTAAAACGTTTGCTCTTGAAAGTTTACATAGGTTTATTCAGGTTTTCTTTCTTAATACAGTGATTTGAAAGGCTTTACTGTATACTAGATGCACAGACGTGTAACCCAAAGTAGCTGCATTTAACATGCGCTAAATTGAAAATCCTACCATTTCGGAAGCGACCAGGTTTATTTGGCCGTTCACCTAATGACCCTGTATGCTTGCCTGCTGATTTTGTTTCTCAGCCATACAAAAGTCTGTAACTGGTGCCTTTTTGTTTTTCGGGTCACAGAACACATGCATCGCTTTGCAACAATGGAGGATTGTTTTCTGGTAATACTTGACATGTTAAGCACTTTAAAAGGACTTGGTGGCCTTGCTGGGGTTTGGGTGTATGTGTGTATCTGAGTTTGTGTGCGTGTGTATATATATATTCTGTGTCCTCATGCTGAAAATCACTTGAACACTGACTCTGCCAAAAAGGTGTTAAGCCAAAATGGCTCCCTCTTGTGCCTGAATAAAATTGTGCAGTTCATTTGTGTGGTATCTGTTTCTTGGTCTCCTGAAAGTATGATTGCCTTCATTAAGTTTAAAAAAAGTCCTTGGTGCATTCTCATGTGTGTACTGATGCACTATTTTACACCATTAATTATTCTGTAGTCCAGGCACTGTTCACTCTAAAGTGAACTGCTAATAATTGTTTGCTTCCTCTGTGCAAAAAAAGGATGTGGCTATATTAAAAGTCTATTAATGCTGGAGGAAACAAATCGCATGCATTCCTTCAACTGGAAAATAGTGACTGTCCAAAATGTCCCCATATACTTTCATAGTGTACTGTTTTAGGTGATGGCAATTTTGTAGTGGTGTCTGAAAGCGGACTTATCCAATCCCATAATGCATTGCAACAAGCGTACAACCGGTGGGTAGCGACTTTACATTCTAAGTGAACTTCAAGTGTTAGTGCTGTAATGAAGGGAAGAGTAAACGAAAAGATATCAGACACAGCTAGTAGATGTTCTTGTGTAGAAAAAAACCCACACTTCTATAAACTTCACACATACTGTATAATATGCATATGCAACGCAACTTTCCGTAAAGATTTATAGATGTGACTGGTCCTTACCTAAATGGTTATTAGGCTGATGTATAATTCACAAATTAATAAATAACGTCATTAATTTTGTTGTCAACATGTTAAATAGTTACACTTTTTTAACAATGGCGACATCGACTAGCATATCAAAGATGGCGGCGCGAGCTACACCTGAAAGTTTATTTAAACGGGGGCCAATCAGTGCGCGTTTTTTCACCGCGTCGTTTAAAAGTTTTTTTTTGTTTTAAATAGTTTTATATTAAATGGATGTACAACAGGCATCTTCCAAAACTGACGAGAACAGCTCCAGTGGAGGACAGCCATTATTTCTAAAAAATGGATCAAACTCAACTGCGTCTCTGTAAGTTTATTGACCTCCATATGCAAACACCTGTACAGGCGCAACACGCGTGTACAGAGATGCGCTTTAATGACCTGGAATACATTAAATTGTGCATTACTGATCAGATCACAAAGCACATGTTTACCGAAAATGAAGCTGAGACATTGAACATTTAGGAACGTCCGTTTAATTGTGAGCACAGCTGTATTTAAAACTGACACTCGACAGATGACAGTTTTTTTGCTGTGTAAATGCTAAGCGTGGTCATAGGGACATGAATGTTTTGGAATTCATGAAATTTCGATCTTTTAATTATTTGTTGTTAAGTGCATTTATGACCTCGAGGGGGCGCTATTGTCTTAAACATTTATCCCTTCGAAATTGCACCTAATGGAAAAACGATACATCTATTAAGCGTTTTCCATTCAGATCAGGATTTAAATACCACAATGCACACAATGTTTACTTTCCATTGCTGTAACAGGTGTGTTTTCATTTTCCTTTCATTTAATTTTTTCATTTAATATTAATGAACAATTAATGGTACTCGCTCATTTCTATTTGTGTAGTGTGAGAGAAGTTTTGATTTTGTTGTTTGTCCAACTAGTACTAATAGCTTTAATGCTTAGGTTGCATATTGATTAGTATTCACTTAGCTCAGTGCTTGTGTAATTGGCTCTGCTGTTTTCTATGTTGCTATATGTTGATCTTCTATGTTGCTATATGTTGATCAAGGCTTTAAGGTGTTTATGACATAAATGAATTAATGTTCCTTGCAATTCTTTTGCATTTCTTCTGCAAATAATTATGCTTTTCCTCCAAATATATGATCTCCAAATATGATCTTGTTTAACGTGTGGAATGTGGTTTTGATGGTTTTCTTTGTTTAACGGTTGATTTGCCTCATAAGACTCTGGCTCCCAAATAAAATTTCCATTTGCTCATGTAAGTATGATCACTGACGCCATATTGTTATAATCCCTAAAATGAAATTTTACCCCCAGCTGGCCCGTAGGGCATGTCTGGCCTCCATTGACCTGCCCAGACTTGTACAAAGCCTCATGTATTAAGTCACGTCCAGTGTAAACCCACCACCCCAGGCCTGTGTGTGTGTCTCTGCCTTTCACCTCCCTCTCACAATCTCCATCTCTGATCCTCCTGCAGGCTGTGGCATTCTGGGATAGCTGGAATGGTCAGCTGTCCTCATGCATTCTGTGGTCTGGAGCTCATTTGGTGGCGTGTATGCATTCCTTAGACTGTTACACATGCTTTCGTTCTGTAGATAAAGGGAATGCACTGTTCACGATGCTCTGAAAAACAATCCGCTTTCTCATAAGAGTTGTCACTTTGTTTTGCCGTTTTAAAAAGGAACAGATAATTAAAGATCAGCATAAAATCAATGTAGAAAATTCCCACTTCTCTCTCTCTCTCTCTCGCTCTCTCTTTCTTTTGTAGTTTCAGCCGTATGGTTCTTTAATTTGAAGTTCAAAACAATGTTGAGATCATGATTAATATTCTGAGAAAGTGCAGGTCTGGGAAGTTTCCATATTCTGTGGTTATATCCCTGGGTGTACTGTCATTACCAGAAGAAAACAAGCACTAATATAAACTGTAGGCGCTCATTTAAAGGGACAGTGCACTTAAAAATCAAAATTCTGCCATTTACTCCCCTATAGAAAAGTGAATGGGGACTGAGGCTGTCAGTCTGTAACATTCTGCCAAACGTGTTTTTTGTGTAAATAATGACAGAAGTGTTTTTTTTTAGTGAACTGTCTCTGTAAGCAGATTTGTTGCCCAAGTGCACTGATCAGTTAAACATAAACATATTGAAGCCTTCAATTCAAATGCATTGTTTGTTTTGAAGTGCTCTCTCCGATAGGTGTGCTTTGTAAATGTCCATTTGTGTTGGTACAGTGACCTCATTCCTTGGGACAACGGTTTGATATAATACCTGGAAGTCATTTATCTGAGGAAGACAGAGGCAAAATGATGTATTCATACAAGCTGCTGCATGTATGAGACTAAAGGGCCATTTCTCTTCATCTCCTGCCTTAGCTGCTTATTTGTCATCTGCCACAATGTCCTTCCTGAGAGAAACTAGGTGTTGTTGTTGAACAAAAGTGCAGGTGACCGTGTCAAAGGCGCTTTTTATCAAATGCATTGAGTCAGTGCTTTTAAATTGCTAACCAAGATCTTGTACAACAGCTTTATGAAAATGTGTCACGGTTGTTAAGCCTGTCCAAACAAGCTGAACATTTGACACTCCTGGCACAGACGAGAAGCTGTGTGTGAATTCCTTTTTTTTCAGTATTTACTTGTTTGTGGCTAAAATAAAGTTTGCTTTCTTCTTTGTTTTATAAGGTTGTAGAGTTTTATATCTTATGTAATATGCCTTTGCCCTGTATTCGACCTTGCTCAAACTGACTGCTCGTTTTTGCAAAACACGTTAATGAAGATTTGCTTATCTATACCTTGATCTGACCTTACTGTCACTGTTTTGCATATCATTTCTATATCCTGAACATTACAAAAGCATTACACAACTATTGGGGCAGTGTTTAACATATGTTTGTGCCTATAGTTTCCTATCAAAGTAATATCATTTATGGCTAGTTTCTGTATAGTGACGAGTTGGTAATGGAATATTTAGGAATGATGTTCCATGAGAAGCACAACTGATAAGACACTGCACAGCTGAGCACAACTGAGACAGACAACTGATAAGTCAGTGTAGGAGATCAGAATGGCAACAGACAAAGCACCGACTATTGTTCTCAGAGCCGATTAAAGATGCTAACCGCTAATAAAAATCCACATAGATCAGGAGCGTCTATTCTGCTCCAGCAGGGTCTTTGTCCTGGAGTTAAGCTCTTACCCTAATCAAACACAACTGAACCAGCTAATCAAGGTCTTGGGGATAACTTAGAAATTACAGGTGGTGTGTTTGATCAGGGTTGGAGCTAAACACTGCATGGCAGGACTGGAAACCCTAGACAGAAATGCACATTGTGGATGATCCGTTAATAATTAACTAGCAAATAACTGGATCTCAGATTGCCCATATATGGACTTACTCAATGCTTGGTTCATGTTGCCTTTCCCTGTTGAGTTAGTGTATGTATATGTATGTATAAGTTATTTGAGGTAGTGACTAAAACAAATTTCTTAGTGGGTGAACTCTGTGTGTTGAATAGTTTGTTTTAAATTCCCAGCATAACATAGCAGGAAAACCCCTTTCACTACAGAACATTTGTGCAACACCATATGCTGAGTGCCTTGCGTTGTTGCCGTTTGCATTGCATGATGGGATTGAGCAAAGATCCTGTTTAAAATAAACTCTGTAAGCTGAGATGGGGTTATGATAAGACGGGCATCAGATTTGGCTGGTTCTGCCCTGCGCGTCGTTGTTTTAATCTCTCTGATAACAATCTCTTCACAACAGCTAGTAAATTGAAAACAACTGCTAGTTTAGAGAGAGTTGCAGAATGCTGTTACCTGGTTTGTGCCACGTACAAAACACAAGGACCGAACAAGCAGCAGTGAATGTTTTCTCATGTAGGTGTCAGAATTCAGCCATTTTGTACAATGTACAGGGTATGCAGCTTCTCAGGTAAGGTCCAGGTGTGTGATTCTAAACCCTTGGTCAACCACCTTCCCTAACATACCTTCACCCCCTAATGTAATCTCTCTCCATCATGCCAGCCATATAGTTTTCTTTAATCGTTATTCTCTACAGATTTTAAGCTAACTTGCCATCAGAATGTTGCTTACGTGATTTAGTATGATTATTTTGTAGTTTGGAAAAGCCATCCATTGTGGTTTAAAGTCATATTTACTTGTTACCGTAACCGTAACATGTTTTTTAGTCTGGAGGTGAAGGAGTTTGATGTTCAGTATGGGGGGGCTCAGTACGGCTCCTGTCAGCAGATCCAGATTGAAGATAATATTGGGGTGGGTCTGAAAGTGCTGAGGTGTGGTTAGTGGCTGGCGAGACTATTTAAACGTTTCCATATGGCAAAAGAAATGTTGGAGCTGTGTGTATGTTATTTTCCTTCATTCAGAACGTGAGATCTGTAAACCTCATAGCTACTACTTAGCCTCAAGTCATCTGAGTTCCAAATGTGGAGTCAGATCGCTTTCGAATTTCTGCTCACACCGCACACAAATTCAGTTTGGTTTGCAAATTGGATTTGAGGTACTGACTGTCATTTTGCACATAAATGCTGATTAGTTTGCACTTGACAGTGTTGTCAATATGTAGATGCTAGTTGCTATACTGTTGCTATAGTAATGATGAGCTGTCAGTATGGAACTAAATAACAGAACTTTTTCCTGCTTCCGTCCGTCTATCATCACAGATTCTGAATGAGAATGGATGAGGTCTGGACAGTGTTTGTAAACATTAGGGGTGTGGTTGCGTGTGTTTTGTCCTACCAAACTTTAAAAAAATGAAACTTATTTAAATCTAACATGACAGAATTCAGAAACTCACTGCCACGGTTCCTCTTTGCTTCTACATATTAAAAAGGAACTAACGTGTGGTTCCGTATTTTGGGACTCGCGCACACTTGCTCTCTTTTTCATCATTATTTGTGGTGGTAGATATTTAATTATAGTTTTCGGGAAATGATGTCTTTGTAAAGTCCCCTTTGGGAAAGAATTTGCCGGTAAATGTGATTCTTCGCCTGGTGCTGTGACAGCACTGCGCTGTGTGGAGAAAGTGAGGTAAACAGCTATATTTTGCACCCTTCCTTGTTCCCTGATCTCTCCACAGCTTCTCCTTTCACATAGTTGTGTGGACACGTGCTAAAGCAGCTTCTGAGGACCGTGTGTCTGAAGAGCTCTTATTTACACAATGGGTTTATTATAATGATGTTCATTGTACCACCCCCCCACATTAAAATCTGACATTATAGCTGAAGAAAAAATAAAGCGTTTTAAATAGGGAGGTCCTGACATGTCATTTTTTTGTATAGAAATATGTGTGTGTGTGTGTGTGTGTGTGTGTGTGTGTGGTTTTGGAAGGTCAGTGTGGCTGTTTCTGGAGTTTCTGATGCTCTTTAGAGGGTTATGGCATTGCTAACACCAATAATTGTCTCCACCAACTCACTGGCAATTACCGTAAACAGAAAGAGGCTGTTCACAATATTCATAATGCCAACGTACTGTCATGTTCTATTTTTCCAGCTTTACTGTATTGAACCACAGCATTCACCTTGTTATTAACCACAGAGTATTGCTTTATATTTGGTGGGTCCGTTTTCTAAATATCACTCTGTGTATGTTATGTAATTCAGTGCACTAGCCTTTGCTTGACTCGTCGCTTAGGATTTATATAGCCACAAGTGTGTGAGAGTGTGTTTGTGTGTGTGTGAGAGAGAGTGTGTGAGTGTAGATGCTTGCGTGAGTTTCAAACCACATTTTTGTCCCCGACTGGTTCACATTTATGTTGTTTGAGTTTATCATGTGTAAATGATCCAGAACTGATGTTAAACAACAAACGCGCACTGGAATACACACAGCCAAAGCTCTGAGCTCATGTCTTAGTTAGGGGTCTGGTACAAGCCCACTGAATCACTCAGATATTTACAGGAATTGTTTGGTGAGCTTGAAACCACCTGGAAAACGCATTTGTTTTCAGTCATATTCGGTCTGCGCGCGTCAATACAATTAAAGAAAAACAAAGCTGTTTGGCCTGTAAGTTTGTGAAAACGACATTTGTGTGACTAAAGTAATTGGATTAACAATTGATTAGACTTCAATAATGACAATACCTAAATCTGTACCACAAACAAAGGAACAGGCAGAGATGTGTCTGTAAATGGTGCCCATGCAGGTTTTGATTTGCATGTGATTAGCATCAGCTGATTAAGTGCTGTTTGATGTCTAAACAAGATTATTATAAGAGACCTTTGACAGATTCGTGGTTAAGGCATAAACTGACATATCACAAATGTAACCTGTATTTACACGATTCATGTACGAAACCCAAAGTGGTTTAATTCAGTTTATGATGATGAACAAGCTGATATTCAAATCGAGTGTGCCTATATGCAGTGCAGATCCAAATTTAACAGCCCTGGATTAATGTGTCTGTGCATCCTTATGTTTTCTGTAGGTTTGCATTGCAGATGCAGATTTATTGCAGATAAATTAGCATCTTGAACTGCAACGCAGTTACAATAGGACTTATTACTGTGACTTTGTAATTGTGCTTAAAGCTGAGTCTTTTTATTAACCAGATGCATTTATTTATTTTACACTGACTCATTGAAATC
>JAZGTI010014558.1:0-14020 GCA_036877585.1 Botia kubotai
CTGTTTATTTTCATACATCTGTACATATATATTTATATTTATTACATATTTTGTAAAATACTTCACTTCAAACACTTTAAACACTTCAAACACTTAAATATTTTACTTATTTTATTTTACTTATTTTACTTATTTTACTTATTTTACTTATTTTACTTATTTTACTTTAAATCTTTAATTTCTTTAGACTTTAAATTTTTCTACTTTTGTTTCAAGACGGTCGTGCAAAGCATTTCACTGCATGTTGTACTGTGTATGATCTTGCATGTGACAAATAAAATTTGAATTTGAATTTGAATTTGACTCGGACAGGATGTGTGGTTTAAGTTTTTAATAGTTTTCAAGAAAGACTGGACTGTGATTTTTACTGCCACTTGTCTGTTTTGGGCTGCACTTAAACAGATCTGAGCAAATAAAGAAAGTGAGACTATAGGCAGCAGCAAATACAGGGCAGAAAAATTTGCCAAATGTGTGTGTCTATATATGAAACATGTAAAATGTTCAACTTCTCTGTAGCATAAGGATAAATATTTAACGTGTCTACATTTGTAGTCTGATTGTAATGTCTGATTCGCAGTTTATGAAACATTTTTTCCATACTTCACTGTACTTTAGTAGAATTAGTGGCGAAATGAAAAAATAATAGAGCAAATTGTCATGTAGCCAGAAAATAAAATTGTGCTGGACCCAATCAAACATCACTTTTATTTTTCCTTAATTGTGAGAGAAAAGTAAACAGCACAGTTCAACATTACCTGTTGCAAGTGATAGAAACAGTTTTGAAACAGTCCCTTGCATACACTACAAGCATATTAATGCATGGGGACAACCCCAATTTTAATCATTCCAAAATGCTGCTTGTTTGCACATTCTAAAATTGCATACAGTTAATGGAATCGGAGAAATGACTTAATAAAGATGAGAGCAAATTGGGCTCAAGATAACCTGCCTTGACATATGGAGACAGTGCTGTATAGACTTACAGGCACATTTTCAGCGGACTAACTGCCTTCATGTCCAATCAGATAGAGAGTGCGCTGAAAGAAGACTATGGCTGGTTTGCATTTGTTCTGCTGTGTCATGTAGTCTATATGAAGCATCCTTATGCTGTCGGTACTTAGACGCAACTGAGCCAAGCGACAGCTGTACCACAGTGACATCAACCTAATGTAAAAAAATGCCTGTGACATCATGTCTGCAGCGTCTGTAATATCTGTCCACGCAGCAGATACAATTAGCAACCCAACCTAAAAGCCATCGTGTGATTTTCATCTCACTAAATGTGCTTGCTTCTGTTGAGGCAGGTTTTGAAAATACTTTTACCGTTTTGTTTAATTTGTGAGGTATCGATGACAGTTTTGTTTGTGTCAACACTGCTGTGCTATTTGTGCAGGTTGAGAATACAATTAAAATTTTACAAAAAATTAAACAGAGATGTGACTGTTTCTGCTTTAGTTCTGCAGAATTGTGTGTTAACTATGCCCTTTTGATAAGAAGCATGGATGAGTGTTAGAACTGGAAAATGTATTAAGCGGCAAATCGAGTACATTATAACAAAAATGTAGCCTAATATAACAGAAATGTTGGCGAAAATTGCAGTTTTGCAGTTTTCTATATATACGCGCTCTTATTAATTATAAATTAAAAACAACGTTGCATAGCCTTCAGAAAATACCCCTTCTGATGAAATAATCCTAAACACTTGCACTAGTGCTAGGATCGTGACACTTGACAGCCATAAATAAGTCAAGAGACAATAGCCCAAACACGTAAAAAATATACAAGCGTGTTTGACAAAATGACTACATGGAAATGGGGCCGGTTGTGACGGCTCCGTGTTTATCATTTACTAGGGCAGTCTGAATCCCAACCCAACTATAACCCAATAACTCTAAACCCAATATAATTAAATTACATAGTTCCCTGGGTTGAAACGAATCTACTGAATTCATTTCCCTTTGAAATATACTTGCACAATAACTTACCACAAACTTGCATATTGCGAACATTACATGTGCAAAAAGGATGATAAAATACTGAAAACTGCACGATTCAACATTTGACTGCACAGTGCACCGCTAAACAAATTACAATCTGACAGGCGATTTAAGAATTTACAAAAAGGCTCACAGTTATCAGCAGGGTAAAATAATCCTAGATAATTACAAAGAAAACACATAACATCCTGCAGATTTATCTTAAAGGGAGCCACGAGAAATATTAAATAAATTAAATAGATTAAATAAATTATAAAGATTAAATAAATTAAACCCAATGATTCATACAAAATTACACAATATTAAAGCTATCAAGCCAATTAAGCTAGTATTTCTTTAATAATACATTGATTTGGTTGTGGTGGTTACAATGATCACCTTCTTTTTGACAATAAAGTCATATAGTGGAAGGATTTGGGTACTAGAGAATTTCAATAATCAGTATCAAGAATATGTTCTCTATTTAATTTTTATAAGCAACGCAGCTCTAACTCTGTTTTTGTTTGCCTTTCTGACATTTTCGACAAAGCTAAAATGCCAGAAGTGTTGCCTATGGTATGCTACTGAAAACATGTATATTAAGTTGTTACTTCGTCAGCAATAGGCCTAATTAATTGTTTTAATCAAGCTATTACCAAAAAACAAAATCACATTTAGTATTCACATTTTTATATATATTTTCAAAATATGAATGCACCTTCATCGGATTATATGCAGCCCTGTAGTTTTACTAACACTTTAAAGACATCTTTTGGATAGGACCCTGTATCAGGCGTTTGCTGGATCTGTTTAAGCATTTCAAAAGTGTAATTATGGCAGGTTTGTTCTTTTGCCCATGCAGGTTGCCTCCTGTTTTTCATATACCAAACTAATGCAGTCGTAATTTACATTAAGACTACTTTCAAACCACCACCATATAATGTGTTTCTTGGCCATGCATGAGAACGTACTGACAACTAACAAAGCACTTGCATGGGCTGTGCAAAAAGCTTGCAAATAAATTAGATGTCACAGGTTCTTTGTGTAACTCGCTAGTTAACTAACCTAAAGAGATGGCTCGAGTTGTATGACTTGTGGTTAGGCCAAGATACTCGAATCTCTATAAAGCAAAGTAGTTTACTTCAGTACAGTTTTGATTACTTAGCCTAATTAGTCTTTGGTCGGAGCATACAAATTTATACCTGACTCTCTAAAAAACTTGCGTCTTCTACTGTGCACTAGGATTAACATTTTAACGCTAATGTGCTGCTTTTTAAACTTTAAATTAACATTAAGGACCTGCAACTTTGACATTGGACTTTGTTAGGCATTTTCGATAAGTGGTCACTGTAAATGAACAAGAGTGAGGAGCGCAAACTTGATGCCGATATATTTCGGGATGACAGGTTTCCTTACAACTGGCGTCTTAGCAAAAACGACAGAACGTTTTATGAGTTCACATCAAAGATTTCATTGTACGCACAACATCTTACAAAATGTTTATTCACGTGTACAATTAAATAAAGATAATAAGTGGATGTTTTAAATTAGCAAAGACTCAAGACTCAGAAATCTATCGTTGTCACTACAAGGTCATAACGGTTTTATTGACACTTTAAATAAAGTAAATTAGTGTATGACGTAATGGGTAACACCGTAGTTATAAAGGATTTTTTGCCTGTCAACAGAATAAGAAAAATTGTGAGGGCTGTTGGTCTTAATTTCAACAAAACACTAAATACTTGTTGAACATACTAAAATTATAATACACTAATATATTAATATTTTGTGGAACCAAACAGACTAACTGGATGACCGTGCAACAATGTTACTAGTAAAAATATACAGTGTTTGGAGCTGTAAGAATGTCTTTAGTTTAAAAAGCATTGCTAAACAATTGCTCCCTCTGTGTTGCCCTTTAACATTCAATCAGTTATATATTCATATCCTAATTACATTAATGTCATGTGTTAAATCCCCCCATATATTTCCGACAAAACATTTCTTCTTAGCAAAGGCCTGACCTCACCCATTCATTTCATCTACATAATAACCGAGGAGGTCTTGGTCCATAATACTCTATACCGAGAAGATCTGGGCTGCATCTTCAGAAGACGCATTTTTGTTACTCCTCTAACCTTAAGGGGGCTTTTAGCCTTTGGTTAGCTATCCGTTTCTGGAAAACATCTGAATCATTTTATAACCAAACCCAGCTGCTGCGCAAGTCTGTGTGTAAGTGTGTAAGTGTGTATTTGTTTGTATGAGGAAGAGGGAGAGTATGAGACTATCTGTTCGGTTCGCTTTCCAAAAAGAAAGACAAAGTTTGGGCGACTTTTTGTGCTGAAACTTTTTTTTTGGAATGAACGCTGAAACGTGCGAAATGACATCCATGGATTCATATTATATCCCATCTGCACCGCAAGGTAGGGATCACCAAACGAACCCTTTCAGGACATTCCAGGCGAGTGACACCAAATACAGCCCTGCTTTCCTGACTAACAAAGGTCACGCGTACGGGGAAAAGTCTCGGAGCCCATTCCAGCAAGAATGCCAGTCATTGGATGCCACTGCTGGGGAAGGCAACTTTAAAAAATACCACCTCTTCATGCAGAGGTCCTCCTGCAAAACTCCTCCAGACAGCAGTAAACTCCAACACGAAAGCGGACACAACGGAGGGCTCATCGCTTGTTATGGTGAGTTTAAAAGGGTAATTGTGAACTATTCTTAGTATGCTGCCAGATGCAACTCAAGACGTTTTTTTATTGTTTAGTTTTTAAAACATATAAATGCACAAGAAAACAGCTAGATTCTATAGAGTGCATTATTAAACTAGAACGACATGACGTTTTGACTATAAGGTAGGATACAAAGCCCTTGAACAAAAAGGTGCAATTACACCAGGTTATTTTGTGTGAACAGAACTGAGATCTAGCTCAGTTTATGAGGCTAAAGAGGCGGTTACTCGTATTGATAATCACATAAAGTAAAATCACAGTAAAACCTGTAATATTTTCAAAGCAAATGCAATGGACTTCACAACTTACTACCAATATAACTGGCTCGGCTCTTACAGTAACACAATTAGGAGGAGGCATACATACCTCGCAGATTACATTTTACCTTTGAAGACTGAATTAAATTATATTTAATGCGATAATCTGAATTACAATCCTTAATAGTTGATCTGAAGCGGACAACTGAATTATCACATATTAGAAAGGAAAAGCCATTTTATATGGTTTTACAAGTTAACAGTACATTGAATATTTTGACATTTTATCTCACTTAGGCCTAAGCGATTATATATAGAAAGAGAAAACAATACCGATAATTAGACTACTGAATAACCGGTACCAGGTATTCTAGTTTTACATTTATGCTTTAAGAATAGACTCTGTACAATCATCCTTTCTGCTGTAAACTTATCACCAACAATGTATTTCTTTCAACAAAAGCAAGCACTTGTGGATGAGGCCAGTGTAAGTGGATGGAAATAGGGCTTAGGGACTTGTAGGGAAGCAGGACAACAGACAATAAGAATCACGGGCTACTTTAAAGCAAGAAAACAACTTTGGGGGATTTTTTTATGGGTTCCGAAATTAATCACCTCCGATGTGTGCTATTTAAATTAGGCTTATTTAAATTAGTGTGTATTAAAAACAAAGCGATGTGACCAAAACAACGATTTACCGTATTTTTAAAATGATAGATACTCAGAATACGAAAAAGACAGCGAGAGTAAAAAAATACTTAAAATAGCCTAAAAGTTACGAAAGACAAAAATAACTGTAACGCTTGACAGGGTTAAACTGTGTGTATGAAAATCTGCTGTAAATACTTTGTCACAAACTCACTTTTTTAACCCTCACACCAATTTGCTTGACATTAAACGATCATTTTACAGATAACAGGCGTCCATGCAGTCTAAAATGCATATGTTGGGCAAAATGTCAAAGGCTAACAATTATGCTAAAAACATGCTTATATAATCAGTACCTGACTAAAATAAAATAAAATAAAAGTGTTCTGAAAGTAGCCTGTTAGAAAAAAAAGTCTGAATATATCTGTGTAGGAATATGGCAAACAAAGTGAGCAAGTAATGATAAAACAAATAGTCTTTAATAACAGCTCATATATATTTAAAACACAACTTTTCAAACACAATTCCCCTAGCAAATTTTACAGCATGTTGAAGACTTTTGAAATGATTTTGATACCGCAACTCATCTTCTGACATTTAAAAGGTTACTTTAAAAAACGAAGGTGATGACAACGAAGACGCAAACAATGTATTATGCCAATTAAGAGCACCAGCCATTAGAAAAAAACATTCGCAATAAGTTAAAAAGGGCAAACACATGCCTAAAATGGATTGGTATAATCAGGTTTCTTCTGGAACGACACACAATTCCCAGCAAACAATTCTATATTTCAGTCGGTTTCAACTGTCAGAATAATCAGACAAACATTGTACATTGCAAGACACCTTAAAAATTATTGACAAAAAGAAAGCATCAGTGTGGCGCTTGATAAACGGATGACTTCACACTGTATCATACATCAGATTTAATAATGGTCTGTTGTGCAGATGTTATCAAATAAAAGTGCTGTTCCTCAAGCTAATCTAAACCTCTCTGACTGTAACGACAACCACAATGGTCATAGGAGTCGATTTACAGGAAATTACAAGACATTATCTTCCACTGAAAAAAGTAGCCTATCAAATAAGTAATTTGAAAAATATAGTCCGGTATTGTGATATGTGCTGTTTAACTGGAAAATAGCGCTAAATCAGCCAAAGCCTATTAACATATGCTTTAATAGGTAACACTTTAATATCTATATAGTACGATGTACATAGACACTTGATGTTAAAATAGACCTATAATATATAGTATCCACGGATGTTCATATACAAGGAAGTTCCATGACAAATATAGTCTAAATTACATACAGACTATAGTATGTATTGTAATATGTAATATTTGGTCCTCTAATTATACATATATTATATTATATTCACATATATTATACATGTATATTGATCGATGTATTATAAATTGGTACCTATAAAATAAATGAAAAATATTTCCAGCTAATCATGCAGTATATCATAACAATCAATAATTGATATGTTCACAGATAATAAAAACAGATAATTATAGCAGTATGTGAAAAGTGTCAGTAGCAATAAAATGGAGCAACGTTAATAAAAAACTGTAGTATGATTGCATTTTCCTGTTGTGTTTATTGAAAATAGCTTAACTCCAATCAATGGCAACAAGAAAGAGCTGTAATTATGCTTTAAGAACACCTTAAACGTTTTTAAAAATGAAGTGTGTTGTAAATGACTAGAGGATCTGTCTATGCAGATTGTAAGCGCCAAACTCAGAGCGAGAACAGAAAATACAAATGTGATTAAATATCTGTTAAAAATTTAAAATGTTTTCCATGACAATATTCTGCTCTTTTCAATAATGTGTTCTGATAAGGTTGTTCGATACGGATAGCCTAGCTACCTTTCATCAGGGCAATAAAATTACTATTAATTTAAGTTAGGGAAAGGATTACGATTATCAAATAAAAAACTATGGATCATTATTTAGACATTCATTTAATTTACAAGAACTTGTTAAACGCAGCGATACATTTAGCAGTGAAAATAAGTTTTAAGAAATAATTACAGCACAACCGAGTGAAAAAGTGCAACAAGCAAAATGTCCTGCCAACGAAATTTGTTAGGCCTCAGTAAATATTTGCGTAAGACTTTTGTGTTTAGTAATTTTATGAAGTGGGATGCCTAAAGAGGAAGGACAACATTAGTAAATAAATAAACAATTGACTCTAAATAAGACAGGAGACTTACCAGGATCAAGTATGACTTCTACATAATAATTCTGAGGACTGGGGACTGCAGTCAGAGGCTACACTTACTATGTATTAATGTAACATTTTTCTTCACATTGATATTGTCTCTGTTTATCACCCTTTAAAAGACAACACCAAGTCACAATCGCAGTATTTAGATTTTGCTGGGGTTGTTGATAAAAGAGATCATATAAACCTTTGTAAGTATCAACATCAAGGGCACAAATTAAACATGGACTCACAATGTAAGTGCCTGTTTCAGATTAGGCAGTGATGACAAGGATTTTAAAGCAATATATTCAGCAATATAGATCTTTAATACACAACATGTATCTTTAATATACTGTATATAGCCTTGCTGGTTGTCTGTATCTAATGGCTTAGATGTGAGCATCTGTGAGCAAGACACAAAATTCTACAGAAGATGAGGGGCAGTATTTGAAGTCTTTGCTCTAATCAATATTTGGAATAAATTCAACTATTACAATCAGTCAAAATGTGTTGTCTGATTGTCCTAGCTCAGACCCACAGTTCATCATAGACTTGATTGTAAAAATAAAAATAATTTAAAAAATGTTCAATCATTTCTAGATTTGTATTTAAAATAATGATTAGTGACAGAAGTAAATTGTGTAGATGATTTATAGTGATCGATGTGTAGTATAATGCAATGTAAGTCGCTTTGGATAAAAGCGTCTGCCAAATGCCTAAATGTAAATGTAAATGTAAATGATTTTATCTAGTTTCACTGCAAACCTTTCTCATTTTAAATGCTCTCTAAATCCGACTTTGTTTATATGCGCATTTGAACAGTATGATAAGTAACTATAAAAGAAAGTAGCTTAGCTGCATTTCTATAATGAGCAAGGTGTAAGAACCTTTTTATGTTGCAAATTAAATACTGCAGGTCGGGTTGAAAGAATGATTTAAAGTGCTCAGAAAACTATTAAAACTGTTTTTAGTTTTTATCTTTGTTCTAATCCTCTTTTGTATGCACATGAGATATTAAAGATATTTTCACATAATGAATTATAGTTCTATAATTAATCTAAGGTACAGAGTGTAAATAAAGTTGATTCTGCTATTTGAATTAACTGTGTTAGAGCTTGTCACTACACCTACAGAACTGTACGATAGGTATTAAGGAAGTGATGTTTAAAAAAAAAAGTTTGTCATCCACTTATATAGACATTTTAGACAATGTTGCCCAACTGGAAAAGTTTTGCAATTACACGATTCAGAAAAGAAGTGGAACATGAGTAATGACTGGATCTTTTGGATATCTGCCAGTACAATCTGATTATATAGTGACATGGAAGTGAATTTGAATTATAAAAAATATATTTCGTAAAAGATGAGGCCATTGGACTGATTTTACAGCTTCTACTGTGCATACAGTATCATTGGAACAAGTCACATAGGGACACCACAACCTGAGCAATAAAGATATTTTTCTGTAGTCTGTTGATCTAAGAGGTGACAAAGAATCATTTTACCCCTCAAAATTTGGCTTTACAGTTTACTAAAAATTGTAAGGCAGTCTGTTTGCTTGAACAGCAGGCTAGCAGTATGCTTCAAAGACCAGGCCTCCGTTTAAACGGCAAATGATCAAACCCCACCAGATTCCCTCTAATGATTCCTTAACTATTATTGAATTGTTTAGCAAAGGTGTACAATAATGTTTGAAGCAATCCCATGTTGATTTATTTGACATTCAGTGGCACAAATTTAAAATATAAACTGCAGATTAGTTTAGACATACATCCATACTTTGAGCAAAATTAATTTTGTTTACAAAGATTGTATTTTTTATAACCTTTTTATGTTATGTTAGCTTTGTTTGGTCTATTATTTTCTTGACATTATCTTACAAGACAGTGATTAGTTAGTTTTTTTTATAGCATTCCATAGTGCTTGTTAAATACAGCACTGCTCCAATGTGGTTTCTAATGCCATCCAGGAGATTCTTTATTTTACTTAGGGTTTAGGAAACGCAATCTTAACTGCTAATCAAACAAAACTAAAGAGAGTACACTTTAAGGGCAGTGTTTGCTACATATTCAAAGAGGTTTAATACTGTAATCCCTGCATCGGATGATCTTTGATGTTTAGGAAACTCTGATATATTACAAAAGAAAAGCCACAGCCAATTTCAACAAAATACTACACTTAGACAGAGTACTTTAGCCGCCTATATTTTGCTCAAAACCACCAAATCTGATCTTATCGTAATCATAACTGTGGGAAAGAAGCAACCAAAGCAAAGCCATGTTAGTAAAATCAGCAAACATTTTACTCTATATAGTCTGACACCTCCTGTTTTCTGTTATTAAGTGCCTGTGGATTCAAACTACTGCTGACAAACCTATTCTCAGTTTAAGCAATCTCAAGTTCAACTGTTTTTATTATGATGCACAAAAGAGCTTGAGGAGTTAAGTGAGATTGAGGAGTTAAGTGAGAAGGAACTTTAGGAAAATGCTGTGTTTTCTGCTGTGGGAAATGTGCTTTTTGCTGCAGCCTTTTGGGATAAATTGTCCATCAGGACTAATGGTGTGTTTGGACCAGGATTTTTTTTAGTCAGCCCCAGTGGAGATGCTGTTCTCCCTCTGAAACAACTGCCATCCTTTGAGATGTTTTGAATGTAGTTGTACGCTTCTGGCAGAACCTAACACAGAAATGCAAGGTGACCACTAAAATGTATAGTTCCTGTGGTTCAGTTGCACAGTGTTACGAATTGTGTCCTAATAACCAGGGCCACTGTCTTCACATCTGCCTATGAGTACACAATTTGCTCTGGTTTTGCAAATGGCTGCATATGCAGACGTTTACTAATCAGGCTTCCTCTCTGCTAATATTGTGTGTTGTCATGCTCACAATCACCAATAAAAAAATATCTTTCCCTATTACCATATGCCACCAGCCAGAGTCACTCTTCATATCACAACCTATTAATCTCTCCTTTAACCTATGTTGCAGTGTCCATCTGCAAGAGCCTGAAATAATTAGACAGCGGAAGGGGAGTTCAGACTCTTGGGTTGACTTCAGAGCACTAAGCTGCCTGTTACAATTCAATCCATATTTTAAACACAGAAAACAAACCTAATTACTGATACAAATAAAAGCTTAGATGAGCAAACAGTTCTCCCGAATTTCCCCTACCCTTTGCCTTTAGTCATAATAAAGAATAAACTGCCTACACAAGAACTTCTTATTTATGTGTTTAATTTCTAAACATTTTGGGGGCTTCAGAATATTTTGCCATTAACCCTTCACAGAGACCCCAGGCAGCCTAATTTATAGTGTTTCTTTAATTTGCCTGGTGCTGACCCTAATAGTCTGATTCTATCAGAAAGCATAGAGGATGCCCTGCCGCTTTACAGCTAGTTAAATTACACTTTGATGTGTTCCCCCGTTTTCAGCTGCTACAAAATGACTGCCCCTTGTAAAGACGTGACCCTTGCTGACTCACAGGGTAGAGCGCCGATGTCCTACAAAGTCAGAAGCCACTGGCGTCACTTGTGGAAGTCAAGGCACCTTTGCGGAGCGAGCAGGTCTGGAACCTCTATGCGAGCCATTCATGCATATTTTATGAAAATATATAGCGGTGCCCTTTCCCCACGATTTATAGGATGTATCGAATGGCAACCCATTTGAAGATATTTTCCTCTAGAGTCAAAGGTAAAAGTAGATGTTGTAAAGAGGTTTACAAGCCCCATTCTTGCAATGCATACAGGTGTGAATCCACTCAGGTTAAAAAGCCAATTAGTCCCTCTCCTCAACTTCACCATCTACTAACCTAAAGCTGAACTTCTTTTCCTGCCTTGTGACTTGTCAACTTCTGAGGTGACAAAGGCCTTCATGTAGGTGCGGCACTGCTGTTTTCATTACTGCTATGGAAGTAACATATTTAGATTTTTCATGGAAAATTATACAATTGCTAGAGCACTATCAGAAGTGAAAAGGTAGCCTGCAAGCTTTCCCAAGGATGAAACAAACTAAATTCATTTCAATGAAATTAAACTGCAAAAAACAGCTATCAATCGTTGTCAATTATTAAAGCAGTGTACTCTTTTCAAAACTAAACAAAAATATTGGTCTTGCCTTCAGTGCAAAAAGAAGAAAATTGTTACGTTGTCATCTCTGGAATCGGTTTTCCTAAAGCTGTGTATGACCTCATGAATCTCCTATTCATGTCAACAATACAACCCAGACAGGGTGATTCAGCAGGACCACATTCAGCTTTACCCCTTGGTTGCAATCTTCAATCTCTACCCCCTCAGAGCTCAAGCCCTAAATCCTTCCATTCTAAAAAAAAAAATTGCCTTGAGATTTCTTGACTAGAAGAAAGGTCATGTTACCCATCCATATGGTGGAGTTACAGAAGCAGCCAAATCTTTGTTCACATTGAGCTGCAGAGAATCTGGATTAAACCCTTGGTGGACTATGAGACTGTCACAATACTGCAGGTCTGCCAAAAGCCATCAGTGACACAGGGTATAAACAAGAGCCTTTGATCGCTAGACCCTGATTTCAAACAGGCTGTCAGCTTTTCCGTGTGGGGGCAAAAGGCGTGAGGCATCTGAAGACACAAGCTGAAAATATTTATGTTCAAGTAAATATGCTGTTCCCACTTAACACGTTGTGTCAGTCCTGGGCAAAAGGCAATGTGGGAGCCATTATACCCCCAATCCTGGCTTCATGTCTGTCATGCTTGAGACCTGGTGAAGGCCAACGGTAAGACAACCGAAAGGGTGGAAGAAATATACAACCTACTATGCGGTCAGAACCAAGAATGGTCCCCTAAGGTGTATCTATTAACAAAAAGTCAAAAGCTGCTATATATACTTAGCCAAAGGTCTCTGCTTTCCAGAAAGTCTAAACAGCTGGAGTCAAAATCTTAACTCAACCAAAATGCAATTTATAATTTTATAAGCTAAAATGCTGGCTCCATTTTACAGTTTATGATCCTTCAGAATAATGTTTTTTCTCTAGACAGAAAGTTTTTCAAATCATTGACAGCACACCAGAATCACAAAGCCACAAATATTAGTTATTGTGTTTAAGATGGTTATTGGCAACTAGAAGAGTACAATATGATTAATTGGTAGGTACTAATACATGCTTTCTTGTTGCAAATGTTACCCAACATGGCTGTATGAACCATATGCAGTGCAAAGAAAAGCAAGTGTGGGAGTAGCATTCACACATTTGCTTTTCAGCTAAATCTTGAGCAGGCTTTAATCACGTCTCCACACTGCATCACCTAAAAATAACTCTGTCGCTAAGAGCTGAGCTAAAATAAGACATACTGCACAGGGTCACTGCTGGATCACATCAGAGAGAATGTTCCTAAAGGAACTGTAATCTAGCTTTACACCTCATTCCTCCCAGAGCCCAAGTAAGTGAAACAAGGCAAAAACGCAGAAGTTCTGCCAATACACCCATTCGTTTTGTAGGCATTGGGATTTCAGTGAGCATTCACTTTTTAGCACTATCTATTCCACTGAGCACAAACAGGTTATGAGTAAATTTATAGCCAGAACGTTGACTGGGGTTTCACAGCTGAGCTGCTGTGTGTTTCCAGTGGCTTGACGCAGAACATTACAGCTCCAGAGTCTTGTCGCTGGGCTAGCGTGGCCTCATTACAAACCAAGCTCCATTTTGCACCCTCGCCACAGACCGTGTGTGCCTGAAGCTGTGCTTATCAAGCAGGGCTGCAGTCTTCGAACCATGCCCGGGTGCAGAGGTGGGAAACCTGTAATCAGTCAGCAATTATAGGCAGGGTGTCTGTTTCACATGAGCAGCTGATTTATGAGCTCAGACTGGCAGTCATCACTGCCATCTCATTTCACACACACAACAAACCCCATAAAAATACTTAAAATATACAATATATATTATTAAATAATATAATATATATATAAATATTTATTTATATATAATTTCTTTAAATCCAAACGGTCATTGTAAAAACGTATGGAAGTTGAAAAAATAATTAAATAAATAAATTTAACACTTGTTTTCGTTAATATGTCAAACATTAAATAATGCTCAACAAAGCGGTTTGATTTAATTATCAGTGAGTGCTTCTATGTGCATCATTTAATGGAGCTCAAATAAAAACAGGTTAGGAACAGTTCTCATGCGCTGTATTCATTATTTATAGCCTATACTTT